>CM053786.1:734362647-734575147 GCA_028749045.1 Cupressus sempervirens
ATATATGTTAACAATATAATATATGTATTATATATGATATATGTATAATATTATATATATATATATATATATATATCAACATTGTATTTTATGATTAAATCAATCCGACTATAACTATAATCTTAATATTCCCTCTTAGCTAGAGAGGATTTTTTATAGAACACATTATGCTCTCATGCATATGGAGATATATCATCTCGATGATATATATATATATATATATATATATATATATATATATATATATATATATATATATATATATATATATATATATATATATATATATATATATATATATATATATATATATATATATATATATATATATATATATATATATATATATATATATTTGGCTTCAATTCACCATGAGGCTAAATTTAAAGCAACGCTCCCTCTTTGGCAAAGAGGGAATTGAAACAATTTCTATAACTTTAATATAAGTCTAAACACCACCTTAAGTGTGGTCTATATATGATAGTAACTATATCGTGGTGTCCAACAAGATCCAACCCATAGAACCATAACAAATTTATTTTCATGGTGTTCGAAAAAATTTGGCTCAAAAAACCATGATAAGTTGGTTATCATGTTGTTTGAAAAATCTAGCCCAAAGAACCATGATAACACTTGCTCCTAGACATCCAACACATTTAGGTGCTACAAGTTAATGTAGTATATCTAGGAGTTAGGTCAAACCATTAATAAGGTTGTCACCTTACAATGGTTACCTTCTGGGTCGTTATCATTATTCCCAACACTTTAGGATAATAACTTAATGAAGTTTTTCATGATAACATTTTTACCATTTATAAGATTGTTACCTTACAATGGTTACCTCCTATTTATATATGCCAATGAAAGATTGTGACCTTTCATTGCATATCATATGTGAAATAGTAACCAACATGAACCTAGTTAGAGGATGATTCAAAGAATTTCAACTTAATTTTCTCTTAGAAGAATGCATTACAAGGAGTTTCACTTAGAACTTCTGCTCATAGAGAAGATATCATTCACAAAGGATTGCACCTCAAAAATTCTCCCTCTAAACATCAATCCTAGGAAGTCAAGTCCTCTAGTTACTCCCTTAGAGTTCTCTTTGCCTAAGGATGCCTGTCGAAATCCCTCTTAATATGATATCAATCTTCCGACTTTCTAGTGAAAAGTTTTACTTCCTCAAGATGTATACATGGGTAGGCCCATTTTAAAATCATGCACTCATACCATGTATTTTTAGACTCCCTTTGAGCATCAATCTTCTAAGCTCCTTTGTTTCCTTCAAAGATCCCTCATACAACCTCTTAATGTAGACAGATACTCATAATCTCAATTATCAAAGAAATTTACTTCAAGAGCCTCACTTTATCCATCCTGATCACAACTTCTTTTAAGCTACTGTTATAAGATGCCTCAAGTGTTATTCTTCTTTTCTTGCAAGATCAACTTTAGATACAAAGGAAAAGATCAAGACATATAACTCCTATAGTACATGTGTAGAATTACAAATAAGAGAGGGAGTACAATAAGAAAGTAAATATAATACTCAAGGATAATAAATACTTATCTGCACATTAATATTCTTGATACAGGTTTCTCCAATGAAGGTCCATATATATCAATTAAGATGATGTCCCTGTATAAACATTTGTCAAACAATATGAACAAAACAATGGTTATTATTCCCCTTACAATGTAAAATTCCCACTCATTCCATCAACATTTTTGGGTGATAGTATCTATTTATTGATAGTTCTCATGAGCGATAATTTTATTCTATGCAATTTGTATCTTGAGGAATGTATTGAAGTTCTTCTTCCACGAATGATCCATTATTTCTATTATTCATTATATTATCATTCATGAACACAACCATTATTGAAATGGCTAGAAGCATGATGAAAGAAAAAGGGCTCCAATTGAATATAGGGGAGAAGCTATAACAATAGCAATATATTTGATCAATAGTTGTCCCACAAAGTTAGTTTGTGACAAGATTCCTCTTGAGGCTTGGTCAAAGAACAAATGTATAGTTGAACACTTGAGAGTGTTCGGATGTGTAGCATATGCACATGTGCCTAAGGAACAAAGGAAAAAACTAGATGACAAAGGTGAAGTGTATCTTCATGGGTTATAGCTCAGAATCAAAAGCTTATAGGTTATATGATCTAATCACCAAGAAGATCATCATTTCAAGAGATGTGGAGTTTCTTGAAAATCATTCATGAGATGGCTTGGTTAATGTATGTTCAAGAACTTCAAACAAAGTGCCAAGTATTGATGAGGAAGAGAAAGACATTGGTGATGAGCAGGATGATGGAGTAGCAAATATTGATGATTACAGACAAAGACAAAAAGGCAAGCAACCCCTTGCATGTTGAGTGATAGCTCCAAGAACTTCAATACAACCCTGAGCTCGTATGTAAAATAGTAGTAATAGCAATACTGAAAATTCAGATCCCACTCTCACCTCCCTATTGCTAGGAAAGAATAAGAGTCTAAGGGAGATATACTAAGATGAAAGGTATGAGGAAGATTATTATGAGTGTTAATTTTGCATTATTTTCTCATAGTGATCTAATTTACTTTGAAGAAGCTATGAAGGAAGAAAAATGGTGTAATGCCATGGATGAGGAAATATATGCTATTGAGATAAATGAGACATGGGAGTTAACTACTTTGCCTCCCAAGAAGCAAGTAATTGGAGTAAAATGGGTTTACAAGACCAAGTGCAATGCTGAAGGAAAAATAGATAGGTATAAGGAATGTCTAGTGGTCAAGGGGTATAAGCAGCAATATGGTAGAGATTATTATGAGACATATGCCCCGATTGTAAGAATGGAAACCATGCATGCTATCATAGCAATTGCAACCCAACGCAAATGGAAGGTATATCAAATGGATGTGAAGTCTACCTTCTTGAATGGTGTATTGAAAGAAGAGGTTTATGTGGAGCAACCACCTAGTTATGAAGTTCCAGGTGAAGACTATAAGGTGTATATATTAAAGAGAGCTCTATATGGGCTTAAGCAAGCTCCATGGGCATGATATAGTAGGATTGACTCAATTTTGATGAGCAATGGCTTTAGAAAAAGCGATGATGAGCCCACTCTCTACATCAAGGAAAAAAATGGTAAACTGTTAATTATTTTCTTGTATGGACATGATTTAATGTTCAAAGAGGCCATGAAGGATGAATTTGAAATGACAAATCTGGGTCTCTTGAAGTACTTTATAGGCATAGAAATAAAAAAAAATGCATGATCGCATCTTCATCTCTTAAGAAAAGTATGAAAGGTAGATCTTGGAGAGATTCAAAATGTAGCATAATAAGGCAGCCCTAACACAAATAGCAGTAGGTTTGAAGTTGAGCAAGGAAGATTGCAGAAAAAGTGTAAATCCAACACTATACAAGAGTATGGTTGGAAGCTTGATGTATATGACAGAAACTTGGCCTGACATTATGCATGCAGTAAGTCTGATTTCCAAATTTATGAAAACAATAAAGGATTCCCATTGGCAAGCAGGAAAGAGGATCCTAAGATAGTGATTGGGCCAAAAGTTTAGATGATAAGAAGAGCACTTCCGGATACATGTTCCATATGGGATTGGGTGCAATTTAATGGGAATCCAAGAAGCAACCTATTATTGTTCAATCTCAGAAGAGGCTGAATACATAGTAGCAAATGTAATAGCATGTCAAACTATTTGGTTAAGGAGGATCTTGACAGATTTGAATGAAAGGCAAGAGGATGGAACCACAATCTTTTGTGACAACATCTCCTTAATTGCACTGTCTACGAATCCACTCTTCCATGGGAGAAGCAAGCACAAAAATCATATATCGCTTCATCAGAGAGTTGGTGGAGAATGAGGATATCAAGATGGAATTTTGTAAGTCTGAGTAGCAGCTAGCATACATATTCAGTAAACCTTTAGGCATTGGAACTTTTGAGCACCTAAGAAAGAGTCTTGGTGCAATTGGTTTGGCTCAGCATTGATCCTTATTTTGTTGGCTTGGGACAAAGGGGGAGTATTGAAATATTTAATATTTTTTGTTGTCCCGTGCCTACCTACCAACCTAACATCCCCTGTTTCCAGCTCCAACAGTCAAATGCATTTATTGTGGGTAGGTGAGTTCAAATTTGGAAAATTAGGGGGAAATTTTTATGGAAAACAGGAAGACAAAAGAGATGGAATGTCATTCATTCCATAATCATTCTCATACAGAGTCAATTTTTGCAACAACAACAATAGAGAATGGTTTTGAGTATTTTGTGCAGCAGTATCATTGGTTGTTCAATCTATTGAGCAGTGATTGCTCCAAGTCTATTTTATGAGAGCTCTGAGTAGCTCCATACTTATTTGTATGCAACTATACTTGTTACAAGTTTATTTTATGTACAATAGTTGTAGTTAGTTGTAGTTTTTACATTCCAAATTTGTAATAGTTCATTTCCAATTAATAGAAAGCAAGCAATCAATCTTGCATACTGAACTAGCCTATTGCACTTATGTTGTCTCCTTCCTTGTTTATTCCGCTATGTGCTTGGTTGTAGGCAAAATAGAGTAGCACTTTGTTCTTGCTGTTTGCATTTGTTGTGAAATGCAATTTGTGTTTTTTGCATGGATTAACAGCTACCATGATAGGTTTTAACTTTACTCGGCATGCTCTTGGTTTTGTGCTTGTGCCGAGTAGTTTCTTTGATGACTGAGTGACTTGGTCCTTCATATGCCGAGTCGTGTGGTGTTAACATGTAGGTTATCCCCCTATTTTGGAATATTTTACAGTTATTTCCATACAAGAGTTAAATTATTCAGAATCCCACTATCTGCAAACTTGTCTCCACTAAACATTGCATAGATTCTTCCATGATCTTAGCACATGTCCCTTGAGTTGGAATTTTTTATCGATGATTATCCTTTTAATTTGTCTTAGTGCTTCGGTGAAATCCACATCAATTTCCCTTGTTGGCTGAGCTTGTTCCTTTTAAATGCTCATTCCTTATCCCTTTCGTGGCATACACGTCACCTACGTGTTACATGGGATGTTGTTTGCTTATAAAATATCTCTCATATCTTTCAACCACATGGGTTGTTATATAAACCATTGTGCGTAAAACATTTTTTGTTGTTGTTGTTGTTACTGTTGTGTAGTATTGTGTTTTGCACTTAACTTTACTGCAGAGTATGATTCACTTATCCTAATCTCCTTCTATATCTTGTTTGTTGGCTCCAACCTTTTTCAAACATGATATTCATATCCAAGAGATAATTTATATCCACTCTTATAAGATCATTCTTCTACTATTGTTTTATTGCAAACCTTGACCAATGTTGAAATATTTGATATTTCCATCAAGACTTGCTCATGAGGACATCCACTTGAAATTGAAATCACATAGGTATTACCATCTTTCCATGGCTAGGTGGTGATATCATAACATCGAAAGTCACTTATCATCATTGCTAGCTGCTAATAAATTTTTATTCTATCCATCAAATAATAGATGACACTCCATTTGTATGTTTCTCCAAGATATATTCTTTTGATTCATTATATACAATCTAACCTTATCTCTTAGTTTTCGTTGCAAACTGATTCTTGATTTATTAGTTACTTTTAATTCCTTGCATTTGGAGTTTGGCTCTGATATTATGTTGAGTAGCATGGATCAATTTTTCGGAATGTAATTATTCTACCATTATTATTGATATGTTCCAAATGCAGATCCCAATCTCTTATAAATATAAGAGTAGGAGATATGTCTAATGAAGAGATATGTCTCTATGATTAATCATATATATATCTTATAATTAAATCAATTTGATTATAGTTGTAATCTTAACAATGTGAGAATGTGTAAGAATATAGATAAGGTTGAGTCATGTATAAAAAAATAAGGTAAACAATAACAAATAATGACATAAAAATGAGTTTAAACAATGTAATGTCAATTATTAATGAAAAATAAAACAAGTTAAAAAATACAAACAAAATAATATAAGAAATATAAAATTGAAATAGTAACAAGAGATGTATATAGGCAAGATCCTACAACACAATGGTAACTTGTGAGCCTCTCATGTGGAAGGTCTTAGATTCAAATATGCTTAACACATAAAAATAATTAATTACAATAAATAATAATAATTAATCTAGACTTTGTCCGTTTACAGATTAAAAACAAATAAATAAAAGATTAATATAGAACATGGGTGAGACTGCAATGAATGACTATCCAACAAACTAAATTTTATAAAATATAAAGAATATTAAAAATAAAACTTTAGTGCCCCTTCATAAACTACGCTTATTATACTGTTTAGATGTTTCCAAAACTATAGGAGAATTGTCATGACAATGTAAATTTGACCATTAGAAACAAAGTCTATAACAGTTTGTATGTGTGTCAAACTTTAATTAACTTCATCAATCATCAGAAATGAGGAAGGATCAATCAAATGATCATCATAGACAAATTAGTGGTTTTGGTAAGAAACTATTATGAGGCAAACAACTGAAATACTTATTCAAGAAAAAAATGAAGGTCCTTGATAAACTTCATCAACTCGAAAAAAAAATGTCTCACGATGATATAATTATTTAAGCCTTTAAGTGACTTTCTTTCAGCTATCTGCTCTTAGCTTTATTTTACTGTAACCTGTTTGGTTTTAATATAGATAATAATGATTATTATGTATAATGATAATAATAATCACTAAGAATATGCTCTACATTTCCATCAAAAATCATTAAATTGTACATACGCTGGTAGTATTCCCCATTTGGAGATGACCCACTGCAAAAAAATCAACAGAACTTTCTTGGCTCTGCTTGTTTGTGGAGTGAATAGCCAGTAATATACTGTTATGACTCAAATTCTCCGACTATTTAAGTTATTGTGTTACACATGCAATCTGGAATAGGGTAAGCTAGTACATCACTCCCAGCTTTATCTGTTCTCAAATGTGGGCGATTTGAAGATAGAGATTCATTGTGCACCCTCCTCACAATGCTCTTTAATTCTCCTTCAGACAATGTCATGTCTTGCAAGTATGGAAGAATCCTTCTCTTGTTTGGAGTTATGCTCTTTCTCAAACCTCTATATGCCCTGTGGCCCTGTTGCACACAACATTTATCGCCAATCTCTAATCAAACAAAAAGAAAATGTCCATTGGGGATTTTAATATAACACATATTCACTATAAATTACATTTCAGTTTAAGCAATATATTTTAATTTTGATATTGTTATCAAGATTCAGTCATGTAGTTTCTGAGTCTAACTTATTGACTCATGTTCTATGAGTAGTGGTTCCTAAAAATCCATTTCTCATGAGAATGTATGTGGAACATAGCACTTATTGCATCTAAGTGATGCTCATAGAACTGAAGCATTGGGTGGACAGCTTAAAACATCACACACTAAGACTTCATTCCTAGCTTAAAAGTATTAAATAGTCAAAGTTGACTTACTTTTTCCAAGCTTAATTTTATCTTTAGTGTGTGATGTTTAAGGGTGACCAGCATTGGGCCCTCCAGGGAGATCACTCAATGGTTAAGTGTGCTTCAGTTAGAGTACTGGAATGGGTGACCTCAGAGGAAGGCTAAGTGCTAAGTGTTTCATTCATGCTCATGAAAAATGGATTCTTGTGAATCACTGATTTAAACTGGAAAACTACACGACCAAATCCTAATAGCAATATCGCAATTCAAGCTGGCTGCTGTGAAAAATATCTCCTACTTTTCAACATTAATTACAATGTCTTATTACATGAATTTTACACTAATGTACTTTCAAATAAAATGTCTTAAACAAGTCAAAACTAAGAATGTGTAGTTTACAGTAAGACACTAACAATTATAAAGAAAAACTATATGACGCAAAACAGTTACCTGAATTGCGCGCCCCATGTTTCCTCCATGTGATGCCATGAACACATCACTGTTGAGAGCCACAATGTAATCAATGGCAGCAAGATGTGATGGGCTTGAGCTGAAAGCCTCCAACTCCCCTGCTTGAGCCACACTCTCCTTGTTGTACAAATTAGGGA
Organism: Cupressus sempervirens; assembly: GCA_028749045.1. NCBI lineage: Eukaryota > Viridiplantae > Streptophyta > Pinopsida > Cupressales > Cupressaceae > Cupressus > Cupressus sempervirens. The sequence continues at coordinate 734,370,708 of CM053786.1, forward strand.
ACTGTTTTGCCAGAGCTTCTAGAGCTACCTTTCCTCCAAGAGGGTTTCCTCCAACCCAGTATATGTGACTCTTCTCTGACACTCCAAGTGCTTTAAGAAACCTGCAACACATTCTTCCTCCTCAGAACTCACGTTTCGGATGTTCCAACCAATCCAAAACAAATTACATTGTGTACATAGAATAACTAAAAGGAAGGTTTGAAGAATCATAATAAGGAAAGAGTTGGTATATTTAGTATCATGGATCATTGAGTATGATCTGAAATGTTGATCGAAAAATATATATGAAAGTCGATTAGAATACCTAGCGACTTCCATGGTATTAAGTGGACAAAGGCCTGCAATCTTGCGCTCTTGATAGGTCATGGTGGATCGAGCTGTAAGGAGATGTGGGTGAGTTTTCCTCTCATGTTGAACAATTTGATCATAATGGGGAGCAAGGCCAGGGAGGCATCCACTCCTGACCCACACATCTTTCTCAAGCCTTAAGTGAAGAGCTATGTAAGGACCAGCTTTCCACATTCTCTGAGCCAGCTTGTTTCCTATGTTTTGTATTGGTGCTGCAAATCTTAAGGCCTCAAATGCAACCTGAAATGCACTAGAGTTGATGTGTTTCAGTGCATGTAGTATTATTTGAAGGAATGGGCAGAGAGAAAAGTATGATCTGATTCAAACCTTGCAACGAAGCTTCTGAAGATCGGGTGGAAGATCTTTTGAGAGTCTTGAGTCCAATCCTCGCATAAGTAAAACTCCCTGCCGACTCAACTGGTCACAAGCTAAGCCAAAAGATACCTTGAGTGAAGATATATTGATGGTTTAAGAGAATTTAGAGGTTACTTTCAGATACAGCAGAATGTATTAGGAAGTTTTTATATATTTTGTTTAAATAAAAGATTTAAAAAGAAATTCAGTTTAGAAGAGGAAAATTGGGTTGAGTAGTGTTAAAAAATAGCGATATTCAGATTTGAAAAGTTTGTTCATTTACACATCTCAAGAGATCTTTTCAGAGACTTTATCTTGGAAGTTGTTGATAATATTTGGGACAAGGCTAATCTCCATCCAAAATGTACTAAGGACAAAACAAAGTCAAACTTTTCTTTTTTTCTAGATTCATGAAAAAAGTAGTGATTTTTTTTCAATTGTTTTGTTGTTTTACTATGCAGATCATAAAGATCTAACGCTGAAGTTTTCAGAAAAAAAGATGTTCTAGCATTTTGGTGGATTAACAGTCTATATGAGGACTTAATGCATGGTCTAAGTATTCAATGGATTCACAATAGTATCAATGAAGTAGGGGGAATTTGTCTCAGTAAAATAATTTCTCAAAATCTTTCTTCTTGAAAGCTCTTTTATTAATAAAACATTCTATACCTTGCTTTATTGTTCTTGAAAGTAGACTTTCTCATTGTGTGGTATTTTGGGGGACTAATGGTCCTCACAAAAGTTCATATAGGACTTGAATATGTCACCAAAGTGTTCAAGCAATATGTGAGAGCAACCATTAATACACAAGTCACCTTGATCATCTAACAACTCCTCAAAATATCCCTCATGAAAATTGGTTTTATTAATAAAAGATTCTCTACCTTCCTTGGTGGTTCTTGATGATAGAGTGATTTAGGCACATGGACCACTGTGTGTAAGGACAAAATCCATCTTTATTTACATAATATGATTTTTCAATTCTGTATCAAAAATTTAGGTGATAGTGTAGTATTTCCGACTTATCCATTTAAAAAATTATCTAAAATATTAGAAAAGTTCTTTTAGAATACCTACTTTTATGTATATATGATATATTTATTATAAAATATATTAAAAAGAATATCTATTTAAAGATATACATTACTTGTATTTTTTCCTTAATATTATTAAAATTTAATTGAATTTAATTTACATGAGTTATATTTATCTTATTTTATATATTTAAAGAGTCTATTTATTTCAAAAACTATTTTTATTCATTTGAAATTTTTTTATAAGAAATATGTTTTAACTTTTCATATTTTAAAATTAATTTATTTAAGAGAAAACCTTGTAGTATAACATTATGTTACTAGTCTCTTATTTTAAAAGTCTTAAATTTGTATTACCAAAGTGCTATGCTAATCTTCATTTTCATCTATTACTTATTTTAATTAATTCAAGAATTATGACAAAATTTATATATAATTCTTTATTAATATAATTAAATTAAATAAATTTCTTATTTGTAAACATTGAATGGCTCAATTTAATGTAATGTGGACACTCTCATCAGTATCTAATTAGGAGTTCATCAAATCCACTCTAATTCAAATGATCCTAAATGCTCATCGTCCCATTTCAAATAGCTTTACCTGGCCGAGGTAGCGAGATCGAATCCAGCGGGGACTCACATGGAGAGGAGTTCTCTTTTCTTCCACAGGCTTCGACATCAAATGCGTAGAAGGCAGAGAAGAAACAATTCTCACATCATCTTTCAGACATGTTTTGAAGTGTTCCACATCAAAAATATCATCGAATTCACTGCAAAACACATAAATTCGAAAGATCCATCACCTCATTTACGAATTCCTTCATCATTAAACAAGAAAAATAAAATCCTCCAAAGTTGTTCAGAATTACCTCTCGTCTCCCGAGATCTCATTGACTTGCAAAATGGGAACGACCAGAGCGGCTTCAAGAATCCTCGCAATCACCACTGCGTCCACAATCTGATTCCGTTGCTGATTTAATCCGCCGGAAACAACAACCATTAAAAATCTACGCCTCTCTCTAACCACGGCAATCGATTCATCTTTGTAATCTTTACCGAACTTCAAACAGGGCTTCAAACCCAAATCATCCGGCTGCTTCCAGAAATCCCGCTCCTCCTCCGTCAAATTGGGCCAAAATTCATGGATGGGTAGCAGAGAATTTGAAAAATCATGAGCGGGTAACAGAGAATTTGAGAAATTGGAACCTGGAAATAGATCTGAGACCAAAGAAGATGGAGAATCATTGGGATTCCAATTGGAGCAGAGGATTCTGATGAGCGTAAGGGAAGCCAAAAGAGCCAACCAAAAGTATGAACTATGGGAGATTTTTGGTAGCCTGGGTTGAGTTTTTCTTGGCGATGGAGGAAGATGAGTTTGAAAATGTCTGGAAAGCCAGAAGTGAAACATTTTTAGTTTGCCTCCATTATGATCAAAATCGCCCCTCTTTTCATTGCTTGCTTGCTCTCAAAAGACTAGTAGAGCTTTGCTGTAACAGAAGCTTTATCTGCAGCTTGAAAGAGGAATCCATGCTTTGATCTGCTTGGTCTTCAAGATCATACACGGGGAATACTTGCTATTATGGAATTGTGATCTCCCATACAACTCAGTCGCATTATAGGAACTCTTCTGATCCTCTCTGAAAGGATCTTGATGCAGGTTTTTTCAGGCAGTTTTACTAGGCATGAAGTGGAACCTAAAATGGCTATTCAGCTTTTAGCATGTACCAATTATGATTTATTAGATTACTTTCATACATCATAATTTATATATTAGCACATTTTTAACTAAGCCGCCGACCGAATGGCTAATTTTTTAAATTTATTAATTACTTAAAAATTACTTTAATTTATTCTCATGAGAGATGGATTCATGTTGAATCACTACTCGTATGAAATATGGGTCAATGAGTTTGACTCAAAATCACATAGTTAAATCCTGATAGCAATATCACAATTTGACTTGCTGTGGAAATTATGTCCTACTTATCTACTTACAAATTATTAAACAGTTCCATTTTAATTTTAATAATAATTTATAAATGTCAAATCACAGTCATTCGGTCGCTGGATAGATGCTTCCCATTTTTAAGTGCTTGTTTCCTATAAGTCAATAGAAACAAAGAGAGGCAAAGCTCTCGTCTAAGTTGTGAATAGTTTAGAGTAGATAAAAGTGATCATTGTTTCTATTTTGACTAGCATTTGAATCTTATGGAAATGTATTGTGAAGTCTTAATAGAGTGGAAAACTCATGATTCATTTGATTCCTTAAGCTTGACTAGTGCATCAAATATCTAATAGTTGTTTCATTTGTTTTAGTGATATGACTTGATTTAAGAGAGGCTGAATAGATCATATGTAGATTTTATTTTAACAAATAGTTTGAGTTGCATATGTTAAAGATGGAAACTTTGTCTTCTAATTATTCATGACATCATGAAGGAAAGAAATGTCACATTGTAAATTACTACTCACTTAGGTAAGGAAGTAAAAGTTAATAATTGGAAAGTCTTATAGATTATAAAACATAAAATTCTAAAAAACTTATACATATACTTTTGTTATTATTTTCATACATATGCATGGTTTTTATTTTATTTAAATTATTTTCTTATTATTTTCATAACAATTGCATAAAAAATAAAATTACAAAATCCAAGATTAAAATCCACCATGGTCAAGAAAAGTAGGGTTGCTAAGATATTTGACATTATGTTTATAATAATTACCTTAAGGTTTGACATGTGTTAGACCCACTTATTTGTACAACAAAAACATTACGTGGTTCAAATGCCATAATATATAACTAATGTGAGCACTATTTTGTAACTAAATAATTATTATGCTTTACCCTTTTCTCCTATTTGTTCTTGAAATTAATTGTGAGAAGTTTCCCTATCTTTCTTGATAATGGTTAAATCAAGAGGCTTTTCAACGTACCTTAAATGCACCAAATAATGTGTCATGAATATCCTCTTCTCTTCCATGTTTTTCCATGATTAATTCTTGATTCAGAGGTGTTGATTCTTTTTTGCAGACTAGCTTCTGCTTGGATAGATCTACAGGAAGTTTCAACCACACTCATTTCTAAGGATATGTATATGTTTTGAATGAAAAGAAAATTTGGGGGAGGGAGGGGGAATCAAACCATATATGTTAGAACTAGTGGAATTTACCTTTTGGATTCATATTGATCTTGTAATTATAGAAGGAATGATGCAAGGAGTAATTTACTTCTATTTATGAAATAGTTTTCTGATAGGAAGGGAGAAGAGAGTTTTCAAACAAATTATTCGTTCATTTTTCTGAGATTTCATATTAATTGTATTTGATTCATAAACATTTTTGAAGGATTTTCTTGGTTGCTGATTGGAAATGAATCACTTAGCATTGCAATATTGTGCTAATCTCTATAAGGAAGATTTTATTTTTAATCTCAACAAGTCCATGAGATTTAGATTTTTAAGCAAATATGGCTATTGGAGACACTCCCCGACATTTGAATTGTTGGAAAGGTATTGTGGGAGTCTTGTGAGTGGATCCTGTTGGAATTATGGTATATTTGTCATTAGTGCAAACACTTATTCAATTCTGAATGCTTATCTAGCTCATCACTTAGTCTACAGTGTATACTGAGCATTTAGTGGTTACCTTATAAGTTCAGCAGGTAAATAGTTTTCACCAAGCAAAGCAAGGTAAATGAAGAACTCAGTGTTCACCTAGCAAAGAAAGGTAGATGAAGAACGCAGTGTTCACCAAGCAAAGCAAGGTAAATGAAAAACTCAGTGTTCACCAAGCAAAGAAAGGTAAATGAAGAACGCAGTGTTCACCGAGCAAAGAAAGGTAAATAAAGAACTCAGTGTTCATCGAGCAAAGCAAGGTAAATGAAGAACTCAATGCTCACCGAGCAAAGAAAGGTAAATGAAGAACTCAGTGTTCACTGAGAAAAGAAAGGTAAATGAAGAACTCAGTGTTCACCGAGCAAAGCAAGGTAAACGAAGAAGTTAGTTTCTACCGAGTGGCACTATATCTACCGAGTCACCAATTGTTACCGAGTTCCAAGCAGTGTTGTGTGGCTAGTATGAACCGAGCCTCTACTTATACCGAGTGCATGACGATGCCAAGTAATGTAGTGGATTCCGAGTATCAGAAGTTCACAAAGTCAACTTGAGGAACCTGAGTTTTCTACTATCTAGCTGACTCAGTAATGTTTTGTTCACTTATGTTTTGGCCGACCTTGCAGTTGTAAATAATGGAATGGTATATATGTAATATATGATATCATTTGTAAAATATGAGGGGTGTGAAAAAGAAAAAAAAAAGAAAAGTTATATCTATCACATCAAGTGATCAATGCAAAAAGGGTCTTATCAGAAAATAGTTGTAAGCAGATCCACTGCTTCATCCTAACAGGTGAATCAGTTTATAAATCCTCTAACAGGGTAGACTTAACAGTCTTTCTGTAAATCTCCTAACAGAGTGCATACTTTACTGTATGTTTGTAAATCCTCTAACAAGGTGGATCTAGCAATCCTACTTGCTCCTAACAGGGCAGATCACCAGAAGTGATCATTGTAAACCTTAATAGGCCAACTTTATACTGAAGTATTGAAGTTTTGTGGGCATCATCCTCACCCTAGTTTTACTTTCTATTTGGAAGGTTTCTGGGTCACCAAATCTCTGTGTACATGTGCAATAAATGTTTGTTCTTTCAATTATGCAGTAGATTAGAATGGTGAATGGTTAAAATGCTGAATTGTTTGAAAGTTTTATAAGTTACTGATTCACCCCTCCCCTCTTAGTGACCTGTCTTATCCTGAATATTTCCAACAATTGGTATTAGAGCTTTGTGATTCTCAGGATAAAAGCTTGACAACTTGAGCAAAGATCAAGGACAATGGAGATATTCAGACTTGACAAATCTATTGAAAATGAAAAGCTAGATTTGGAAATGGCCATGGCTCAACTCAAGGAAGCAAAGGAGCATCTTTCTCAATCTCTAAAAAGAAGGAAGGAACTTGCAAGACAAATGAATGATCATTAGTATGTTGAAGAAAAGATTGAAGACCTTTTACCATCAAGTAGTTCAAACGAAGCTAATGAAGCAATCAAGGAACTCCTAGCAAAGAATGGTTCTCTGCAAGAAGAAGTAAGGAAGCTTAAAAGAGAACAAGAAATCCAATCAATCAGGCTATGTGAAGCTTTGGAATAGAGAAACAAGGCAAATGAAGACTTAGAGGTAAGGAATAATCAATTTCTTCAGCATGAAAATCTTGTAGGTCAACTATCTAATGCAAATGGAGAAATTTTGAATCTAAGATCTGAGAATGAAAGTTTGAGAAATGATTTAATCACTGAAAGACAAATCAATGCAAGCTTACAAAGTGATCTAAGATCTGAAAGACAAATCAATGAAAGTTTTCAAAATGATTTGATCACTAAAAGACAAGTCAATGAAAGAATGATGAAATCTCAAACTGACATGAACCAATTGAATCAACAAAATGACTAGAATCTTCATAGAAAAAAAGGTAAAACCTATCTTGGATACAAGGAAGAAGGTGAATCCTCCAAACAAGGTGCCTAAGGGAATAAAAAACCCACTTGCAATCACTGTGACAAGATAGGTCATACACCAAACAAATGTTGGAGTAATGGAAAAGGAAAATTCAATGGCAAATGCTTCAACTACAATCAGCATGGTCACAAAGCTAATGAATGCAAAGAGAGACCAAAATTTGAAGGCAAATGTCACAAATGCAAGAAACAAGGTCACAAGGCATCTGAATGTAAATAAAAAACATTCAATCCAGCAGAACAAATTATCAAAGCAATATTTGGTTGGGACTACAATACTTGGTGTAGGTGTCACTTTTGTGAAGCATATGGACACATTGGGATAAACTTGCAAGACATCACCTAAGAAAGAAGGATACAACTATAAGATGTTATACATGTACTGAACTTGGTCATATAGCCAAGAATTGCATGAATACTGGAAGAATTGAAGACGAAAAGAAAGCTAAAGCTGATAACATTCAAAAGCAGATGAGATAACAATGGATTCCTAAATCTACCGAGCAAGACAGTTCAAATGATGGTCATATCACTCAAGAAATGGGTGACTCCACCATTTCTAATTAAATTTAAGTAGAATCAAGAACTGCATCCTCTAGCCATATCTTAAGCAGTTTCAGTGTAAAAGAGTGCAAATGGTTAAAATCAGTATTTCAGATACAAGGACCAAAGAAAAGTTATCATTCACCGTGTTGTGTCTACTGAGCCAGGTTGGTTAAAGACCTTATCGAGCTAGGTCGAGAGTATCAAAGATTTTGTTTTCACATTGAGTTGCAAGGTTTTACCGAGTAAATCAATGACAGACTGGCAAGCACTATGTCATCTCATCTACCTTCGTACCGAGCATTAATGACAATATTTCCATCAAAAGGGCAGAATTCAATTTCATTTTTCACCGCGACTTAAGAATACTCAGAGCTAAAAGATCTCCAATGAATCTAGAGAAAATTCCAAGCGATTTCAAGTGATTTTTAAGCGAAGAATTTGCTCAAGATTTTCTTATACTTACCGAGTAGCTATGGCATCCGCAAGCACCAGCAGTACCAAGGCAAAAAGAGGTTCAAAAATGTTGATAAAGGGTATAGAATGGAAAGCGCCCAACTTCAAGATTGTTCTGACCGTTGCAGAATCACTCGACCCAACTGGAGCTCAATCACAAATACCTCCTAAGGTACTTCTTATCAATGATATTCGTACTCATTTCAAATGTTCTATTCAAGAAATCAGAAACCTAGAGATGGACAGTGCCCTAGGTGAAATGAGTGTAGATGGCTCTCTGAAACCTGAGTTCAAGCATCTTGAAACCAAAGGCTTGAATCACATCTCACATATGCCTAGAAACCTCCAAACCAAATGGATTAGATATATCTTGAGTCGGGTGCATAATGAACAATTATGGTTAGAGCAACTAGTGCTAATCACAAAGAAGATGATTCATAAAATCATGGGTCTCCCTATGCTTAGTAAAGCAAAAGCCACCAAAAACCTAGGTCGGGAGGAACTACAAAAGTAAACCCTAGCTGAGTGGGATGGTAGAGGTTTGAAGGTAAACACTATATCTGATGTTGAACTAAGGTTTGGCATTTAGGTAATTGCATATAAATTATACAGTTCCAGTAGATTGAATAGTGTACCTTGTGAAGCTGTGAATTTGTCTCTCAAGATTGTAAAGAAAAACCTTGAATTTGATCTATTTGAGGTATTGCTGAAATAATTGAATAAAAATATGGATAGTATAAGGGCTTCCAAGAATAACTCTTGTAAATTTGGTTCTCTGTTGATCTGTTTATTTTTCTACATTCAAAAATTCTTTCCATCTAAAGGAACTATCATATGGAGAAAAGACATTCCAATTTTGTATCAGATAAATGAGTTTGTAGCAGAGATGGGTGAAAATTTTGATAGCATTATGGACAATTATTTTGAAGACTTCAAGGAGAGGATGAATAACAGGTTTAGGATTCCTCCTAAGCTTGTTGAGGCTTACAAAGATGATGTATGCTTCATGGTTGACTATGATAAGGTGTACATCCAAGTAGTCAGAGCCCGAGTTGCATGGGTAAAATCTCTTCCCTATGAGGTAAATATTGATGAAGCCAGAGACATCATAGAAGCACTGGTAAATGAGCCAGTAATCCCAAGCCAACCTATTTTTGGAACCTATGATGAAGCAAAGGCTAGAATTGAGCTTGAAATCAAGTTACCATAGGCCATAAGCAAAGGCAAGAGGAAGATAGAAAAATTGAAAACTGCATCTGGCCCTCTTATGCTAACAGAAGGAAAAGGTGAGGACAAAGGAGATGATGAAGAAGAAGGAGGAGAAGAAGAAAAAGAAGAACAAGAAACTGAAGAAGAACCTCCAAAGAAGAAAGGTAAGGTAATAATTACCAAACCTAAGAAGAAGCCTACTACAGTATTCACAAGAAGAACTAGAAAAGGTAAATAGGAACCTATACTAGTTAGGCCTACACCCACATTCGAGCAAAGGCTTAAACAATTGGAAGAAGGAGCAAGCATCACAAATTTCAAGGCATTGAAATTTGAAACTAGAACAGATGCTGAGAAAATGCAGATAGAGGAACTGGTACTCAACAAGATGGGAAAATGGAAATACTCCTTGGACCAGCTTGCATCCCAAATCTCAAAAGAACTATTGGAGAGATTGCAACCGAGATGGGAATTAGCCACCCAAACGATAAAAGACATCTATGAGAAATCTCTGAAGAATCTTCAACCAAGTCTCATTGGAGCAGAAGTAAAAATTGTAATGAAAAACCATGAAGGTAAGATGATGATAAGATTTCACACATGTTTGATTTTGATCAAAGACATTAAGCATGTTGTAAATGATGCTACAAACATGTGGAAAAACATCTATCATCTGCATAAGCCCAGTGAAGACCCAGTGGAAATCAAGGATGATGATAGTAGTGACAGTGAGGATATTGATGGCACTCCATCCATCACAGTCTCACCAGGAGAGCTGCATGCATTAATGGAAGAAGAAAAGGAGGAAGAAGAAATGAAGGAAGAAGCTGAAGAGGAAGATAAGGAGGAAGATGATCCAGTAAAAATTTTAGCAGTAGTGATTGCATCCCTTCCTCACTCTCCACCAAAAATTGTTTCATCCACTAAGGAGATAGCTTCTACAAGTGAGATTGTGAGCACAATTGCCACATCAATTACTTAATCTTCACCAGCCTCCTCCCAGCTCTAGGTATCTAAGACATATGTGCCAAGCACTTCATCTACCGAGTTGACTGTTACTTCTTTAGCTAGCGAGCTAGTCTCCTCAGCTCCATCATCACCAATCAGTGTAATAGTAAGTTTTGCAATTTTGATTCCAGCTTGTTCTACAATTTTATCAACATTATCTGCATCTACTTCAAATCCAGTTAGTTCAGATACTTCATTACCGAGTGTATTATCATTTTTGGGAAGTATTCCAATTTTTGATCTGATAAATACTCCTATTGGCACTCAATCCTCAAGTCTTATCCCAGTTTTCACTACTAGTCCTTCAATCTCCACTATTGTGTCTATTCCTAAGGTCAAACTAGTCATCACAAAAGTCAAACAAAAGAAACCATTAAGACTTCTGATCACTGGAAAGGAAATTCCTGAAGATATTGACTTAGACATAGAGATAGTGATTCCAAAAATTGACTATGAAAATGCTACCATTGAAGAGATGAGGTATGCTAGTCAACTAATAGAGATGAAGGCTACACAGAAGCAATTAAAGTCTGAAAGGGATAAGGAGTACATAATAATTGAGAATGCCAGGAATATAATTATAGAAGCTATAGGTGTTGAAGTAGATTCTACTCAACACATTTTGATTCAGTTAGAAGAGGTTGTAAATAAATTCAATGAGGACACCTTTGGTCAAGAAAAATTGATTGAAAAGGTTGAAAGAAAATTTGATAATAAGGTGCTTGAGCACATTGCTCAGCACATTGCAATAAAATAGGTAGAATTGTCCACAATTTTGGTCAATCTTGAAAATTCTTTTAATAATGTAACTTCACTTTTTGCCAAACTTTGTGATGTTACCGAGTATACCAAGAAGATCAAAGAAAAATTAAGTAAAATTGATAAGGATATGAAGGTCAGTGCTCAAATGCTGCAACTTGACCCCAATTCAAGTTCATCCCATCATCTCTGAATTAGATTTTTGTCAGAAAAGCAAGTAGAATTGTTGAGAGAGGAAGCAAGGATCAAATCTACCTTGATTGACATTCAAAATATGATCCTTCCTGTTATGGACACAATGCAAAAACACATTGTATACTCCAAAACATTGATCCATGACAATAATTTTTCAGTTGCAGATCATGTGATTTAAATTTCAGCTGAAGTTCAGATAGCACTCTCCACCTGCAAAATTTTGCAAGAAAATTGGGATAAGACTTTGGCTCTTATTCTCAAGGTACATTCTAAGTTTATCTCTCATTTTGGTGTTTCTGTGTAAATACATATTGTTTATTTTGGCATTATTGTCAAAAAGGTGGAGATAGAGTACCAAAGAAGAGATAGAGAAAAGAGATGGAGATATATGTAAATAAGGAAGCCTTGTGTAAAGATAGAAATATTTGTAAATATTTTGTGCATATTGTATGGGGGAGATGTATGTAAATCAGTACGACAAATTTTGCACATAAGTTTTGGCTCATAAGTGTTTTTGTCACTAATGCCAAAGGGGGAGATTGTTGGAATTATGATATATTTGTCATTAGTGCAAACACTTATTTAATTCTGAATGCTTATCTAGCTCATTACTTAGTCTACAGTGTATACCAAGCATTTAGTGGTTACCTTAGAAGTTCAGCAGGTAAACAATTTTCACCGAGCAAAGCAAGGTAAATGAAGAACTCAATGTTCACCGAGCAAAGAAAGGTAAATGAAGAATGTAGTGTTCACCAAGCAAAGAAAGGTAAATAAAGAACTCAGTGTTCACCGAGCAAAGCAAGGTAAATGAAGAACTCAGTGTTCACCGAGCAAAGCAAGGTAGATGAAGAACTCAGTGTTCACTGAGCAAAGAAAGGTAAATGAAGAACTCAGTGTTCACCGAGAAAATCAAAGTAAATGATGAACTCAGTGTTCACCGAGAAAAGCAAGGTAAAAAAAGAAGTTAGTTTCTAATGAGTGGCACTATATCTACCGAGTCACCAATGGTTACCAAGTTCCAAGCAGTGTTGTGTGGCTAGTATGAACCGAGCCTCTACTTCTACCGAGTGCATGACGATGCCAAGTAATGTAGTGGATGCTGAGTATCAGAAGGTCGCCAAGTCAGCTTGAGGAACCCGAGTTTTCTACTATCTGGATGACTAAGTAATGTTTTGTTCACTTATGTTTTGGCCGACCTTGCAGTTGTAAATAATGGAATGGTATATATGTAATATATGATATCATTTGTAAAATATGAGGGGTGTGAAAAAGAAAAAAAAAGGGAAGAGATTGATGTTCGCATGAAAAGAAGGAATTGCAAATCAGCAGCAAAATAAAAAGGATTCAGCAAGGTCAACATAGGAGTAGAAAATTTATATCTATCACATCAGGTGATCAATGCAAAAAGGATCTTATTAGCAAATAGTTGTAAGCAGATCCATTGCTTCATACTAACAAGTGAATCGGTTTATAAATCCTCTAACAGGGTAGACTTAACAGTCTTTCTGTAAATCTCCTAACAGAGTGCATACTTTACTGTATGTTTGTAAATCCTCTAACAAGGTGGATCTAGCAATCCTACTTGCTCCTAACAGGGCAGATCACTAGAAGTGATTATTGTAAGCCTTAACAGGCCAACTTTATACTGTAGTATTGAAGTTTTGTGGGCATCATCCCCACCCCAATTTTACTTTCTATTTGGAAGGTTTTTGGGTCACCAAATCTCTGTGTACATGTGCAATAAATGTTTTTTCTTTTAGTTATGCAGTAGATTAGAATGGTGAATGGTTAAAATGCTGAATTGTTTGAAATTTTTATAAGTTACTGATTCACTCCTCCCCTCTCAGTAACCTATCTTATCCTGAATATTTCCAATAGATCCTTTTCCTATTTAGGAAGTGTTGTCTCCAAGAATTCACCATCAATGTTTGCACTAGAATCTATAGGTGCAATTGTTAAAATACACTATTCTATGTTTTTAAATCTATATGCATATAGAAAAATAAGTAACCATCAAGTCAAGTCAATAATATAGACATTGTGTGAAATCATACACAAGTCAAACAAAAAAATAGAGATTAAGAAACAAATAAGGTTTTCAATTGCTTTGTAACATCCTTGTTGCCTGTACTTCTCCACCTTCAACTAAAGGAACTATAGAAAGTTACACAACCTTTGAAAGAGATACATTTAATAATGAATCAAATAAGTTTCTTGAAATGCTTACTATTAAGTGGTAAACAAAATTCATTGCTTTAAATCTTGAAAGCTCGTGTGATTTGATTATTTACAACTCATCCCACATAAGAAAATTAGGAAATAAAAATTAAGAGTTCATTGAAGTTGTGAGATATGTGATTCAATCTAAAACATATTTTTGTTACTCATAGTGAAATTCCTTAAAATCAACTTTATCAACATATGATAAGGTCAAGTCAAACCTTTGAATCTATGACACTAGCAATTTCAAAAGGCAATTCACACACATTTTTTGGGTTTTCAACATCCTCAATAGAAAATTTGGCTTTTCTGCAACCTTAGCAGATAATTCATGCACACCTTTGGGTTTTTCTACAATGCCAACAAACAATTTACACACATTTTTGGTATTTCTTTTGGAAACTCTTCCCCCAATTTTTGTGTTGGTGGCTTTGGACAATGACAACCCAAATCTCATTTCCCAAAATTTGGTCTTAGCCATTGTTTCCATTTTTAGGCTTTCTAGAGCTCGTGAACTTGAATCTCCTAGCCAGAGAAGCAACGGCTCAACAATGTTGAGGCCTAGTAGGAGTCGCTTCCTAACTCTATCTACCAATATAAATTTGTCTTTTGATGGGCTTGCCAAAAAATGCTCTAGTTAGCTTAGAAATTTGTAATGACAAGTTAAAATTCTTGTTTTCCTTGAGAGATCTAATGGAAGCTTCGAGATTCGCCTTGATAAATATTTTAAGTCTTTTAATTTTTATTGTGCCACAAATGTCAATGATATTATCACTTTCTCAAACTAATGAGAAATTATAAAAATATTATATAAATATTAATAGTGAAATTTTATGTTTTGGTATGATAAAATTCAATACTATGTTCTCATTGGCTCATTGATTTAATAAAATACCAAAAATATGCATCAAACAATTGCATAAATATCCCACCTCAAGCAAGAACTAACAAGTATTTAAAGGGATCTCTAGGGAAATATGAAACAATGCTATGAAGAAGATAAAGTAAACTAAAGGAAGTACTAGTATTTATAATAACATGATAACTAAGCGATAAAAAAGTTTACATATTTTTCATTTAATTAGTATGTTGCAAATCATCACTTATATATAAGAATACATATCTTAATTAAAGTAAGAGATTGTGAGGAAGCAAAAATTTTAAAGATATATGAATAGTATTTTTTTGTTATTCAAATATCACAAGGTTAGCATTCAACCATTTAGGAATCAGTTTACTATTGTAAAACTTTGTCACAACATATTGTTTTTTAAAATCATGCATATAATCTACAAATGAATTTGCTCCATAAAGTAATTAAAAAAATGAAGCATAAGCATTACACCTTCTAATGATTTGAAAATGTCATATAACTTTCATCCTCCCCCAAAAATGTGTATGATTTTTGTAATATGAAAATTACAGCAAGGACAAAAACAAGTATGCACTCAAATCAAAAGGAAATTTATTGGATTTTTAACCTTTTGAAATATGATATAAGTGAGTTTTTGAACTATGGTTAGGGCACAATGATTATTATGAAGAAATTCTTTAAAAAATATTCTAATATACTTCTAATATATAAAAAAAATCTTTATTCCCCCAAGTTTTGGGATGAGAATTCTTTTTGATGGATTAGAAACACATTTGGCCATTATATCACGATAGACACTACAGCCTTGTCTAAATCTAGGTTAGTCTAAACACATTTTTGTGTTAATGTGGCAATAAAAAACTCTATGACTTATTTCATCACTCTTAAATCAAAGTGGGGAAAATGGATCTAAGCAATTGTTTACAAGAATGCCACATCATATTGTTAGCTTTGTGTTAAGCATGGCCATGCTTCTTTTTATGCAAAGTGGGACAAGCCACATATTAGTAGATGAGAGTGGAACTTAAGACCTCCTATATGGAGGTCATCCCAGTTCATCGCTATACCATGAGTGGGCTCTCAAGTATGGCCATGTTATAGAAAAAATAAAGGTTCCAACCCCAAAGGAACCTATGTTGAAGGAGAAGGATTCCTCTCCTATTTAAAGTGTGGGCTAAGGCCCACTTGAAGAATAAGGCTTCCAGTCCTAGTCAAGAGCAGGCTTATTCTATCCAAAAGGTTTTGGGCCATGAGGATTCCCCTTTGTTGGATGACATCTTGGGCATCATGAAATCTCTAGACTCTAAAGCCAAGAAGATCGCTCAAGAGAATGATATAACAATACCTAAGGCTTCCCTTATGGATGGAGAAATCCCCTAGGATAAAGAATGCTTCACCCTTATCCATGAAGTTTAGTTTACAACCACTAAAGGCCTAGGCATGGGATTGAATCCTCCATTGAGGATTATGACAAAAAATTACAAGTAAAGCTTGGCAAAAGATCCCTCCAAAGAGAATGAACCTACACAATCTCCACCTAAAAGAAATCATGCATGGAAGGATATAGGGATTGCCACCTTTGTAATAAAATTGCAGTCCTCAAAAGAAAGAGAATTTTGACAAGGAAGATTTGGGTGGTGGTAGGAGGGACTATGCAACCTAATAGCCTTTTGATAAGAAGGGCTTCCCTTGCACTCATCATAACTCACCATGGGTACAAAAAACCCTAGTTAAAATTAGAGACTGCACCCAAATATGGTGGCTAATTTGGTAGTATGTGTTAATTAGGTCAAGGAACCTCTAGCTGGTGATGAAAATAGAATAGGTTGATCCTTTCCAAAGATAGTTAACATTGCATCATTCATAGTTGGTAGAGATGTAACCAAATCATTCAAACAAGCAGTGGAATGAAGGAAAAAGGTCCCCAAGGGTGCCATATTTATTTGGAAATAGCCAAGAGAGGAGGGCAAACAAGTTGAAGTGGGAAATGAAGGTAAGATTCATATCCCTGCCATCAATTGTCTCATTATTCCTAACCCTCAAATGATTATGGCTATAGATAGGAAAAATTTTAGACTCAAGAACACTACGATATTTTTTTCTATCATGGATGTATCTTGTATGCCTTCTCATAATTTCCTCAATGAATTGTTCTATTTAATCAGGGGTAAAAATTTTGGTCACCATTTCTTATAATGTTGGATGTTTTAAAAAGATTCTTTCTGTTGTTCTTTTTTAAATAGGTAATTTGCAGAAGCAAGTGGTAGATAGGTAGTTTTGGAGAGTTAGTAAATACAATTTTAGTGCCCTCCCTTGGTCCATGGAAGTTGTGAATAATTAAGTGCTATCCTTGTCAAGCCCTGGATGGCGCATAGTTAGGAACCTTCCACATTTTATGGAATTTTCTCCCTCAAGTGCTAGAACCTATTGAGAAGGTACTAAGAATTGACAGATCTAATACCCTAATCCCTAATAGTAACATAAAGGTCCTAATCTCTCTTTTTCATAGCATGATTATCCCAAAAAAACCTCTATTTTGTCCTCAATGATAACCCTACATATTGTCCTCTTACTTTCTTTGGGTGGGGGGGAGGGATTAAAGATTGTTTTCTTTGCAGAAGACATGGTCATAGATTAATGGATTACCTCATCCTTAAAAAGAGAACTCTTCAAACACCTAATGGGAAAAAACCTTTGCAAGCTACCCAGAATGGTAGTTGAAGAAATCCCATTCCTCATCATGTGAGTTCTACCCCTCAAAAAGCCCATCTTCATGTTAATAATGCTAAGGAACTTGAAGCTTCCTTGGATGCCCCAAAGGTTCAATTTTTCCACCCATTAAAAAGATACACCTCGCCCCAACCATTTAGGATCAATTGGCCAATCTCCCTATCCCACCTCCCCCAATGAACTTGACTTTGGGTTGAAGAAACCCAGACACGTGGTGTAGAATGAACAACAAATTTCTTTAGAAAGGCTTAATAGAAAAGTAGAATAATTGAGGAAAATGGACCCATCCCAATTTAATGAAAAAAAATACTATATTTCTTACTTTAGGGTTTGTTTGGTTCATGGAATTTAAAAAATTGGGATTTCTACAAACCTTGGTTTAGCCAAATCAAGGTTTTGCAAATCTTCATTTCAATTTTTGGGATTTTACTTGAACTATTTGTTTCACTTGGAAGATGTGTGTAAAGACACATTTTTATACGTAAGCTTGGAGTCAAAGGAAAATTTCAAAAAGTAGTCCAATCTATTGTTTTTACACTCCTTAAAAAACATAACTAGGTTTTGATTTTCAATTCCTACTTGCTAGTAGGAAGTTGGAAAACTTGGTTTTGAGGCAAAATTGGAAGTTTGGTATGCTAATTCCATTTTTCCAATTTTAAAACAAACACAAAAATTTTCAAATCCAGATTTTGAAAAAGCCAATTCCTATCATCTTCTAGGAACCAAATAGACCCTTAAGGATTACAGGTCTAGAGGCACTATTCAACCCTCATAAATCACCCATAATAGGTCAATAGGTCTTGAAGGACCTATTGTTTCTCTGGTAGAAACTCCTAAGATTAAATGACATGGTCTAATACAAAAAGAAAGAAGGATAGTGTGACACATGAAGAGAACTCTCATGTTGAGGTACCAAAGGGTGAATCATGTGCAAAAGAAAAAGAACTAGTTGTAGATACGGAAGGCAATGCCAATCTATAACTGATGTTGTTAATGATATTGTATCTAATAAGAATACGCTTGAGGATATTAATGAATCCCATTTGAATGGTATATACCTCATCACTACAAAGAGATAAATCCTATGTTGATAATGTTGGAAATATAAAAGGAGTAATTGAGAGGGGAGGGGTGAATCAGTACTAAAATAAATCCCAAATCCCTTAGATGTCAATACAAAAATGAAAACTAAAAAATTGAATACTACTAAAGCTTAGTAAACACACATAAAATGATGTAACTCAGTAATGAATGAATTAGCTCAGTAAATGCTTAATATATAAACTTTTAGATGTTGTTTGTGATTACCATTAATTTAACTAATTTGCAAACATAAAAAAGAAAATAACATGAACACATATGACACGAGGATTTAAGGTGGAAACCAAATTTGGTAAAAACCACTAATTGCAACTAGTTACTATTTCTCACTCTTCTGAAGTGAGCCCTATTAGGAGCCAACCCTATTAAAGGTTACAAAACACACTGTTAGGTGTGACTTTGTTAGAGGATTTAATCACCCTGTTAGGAGTGGCCTTGTTAGAGGTCTTGAGAAAATTCAATAGAATTGCCACCTTGTTAGAGGATTTACAAATAGCTATTAAGCCAACTCTGTTAAGAGATTTAGATCACTACTACAATGGTTAGAGAGTAACAATGAGATGACCTAATTTGAATGTAGCTGATTTGTTGATTATAGATCTCTATTCTGGCTTGTACTTGATCCTTTCTGATTGAATATAGCTTTTCTAATCCACAAGGATATTCTACTTAACCTTAAAATTCGCTTCCTCTTCTTATCATTAAATCTTCAATAACACCTTCATGCCTTTCCACACACACACTTTGAAATCACACCTTGACCTAATACTTATATCTTTCACTTTGTCAAGTTAGCTCAAATACAAATTAGAATAATTAATATTCATCACCATAGTTGGTTGGAATCAATAGACAAATCAATTAAGCTTAATATGCCAAAATAAGAAAATTCTTCATTAGCTAACCCAACTCGGTAGACACTAACTCATAAACAATTTCCTTTGTTAACCAACATAAGCTTGGTTAACATTGCAAACTCATGAAAATCCTTTGGCAACCGAGTGAGCTTGGTTAGAACTGGTTCCATGCAACTTTCCTTCATTAACCGAGTGAGCTTGGTTAACACTCACTTTCTGCATCTTTTTTTTTTGACGCCTGAGTTAGCTTGGTAGACATTGCCATTTGAACTAGGAAAACACATGAATGCTCGATAGACACTGAGAACTATCTTTATTGCCTGAGTGAGCTCAAAAAATACTAACTGATAATGATATGAAATTTGTGTAACATCAAAGACAATACACAATTAATCAATTGTATCCAACAAATAAGGTTAACCTTCTGGTTGGGAAGGTGGTAAGTGAGACGGTGCAGAACAAGTGTATATTAGATGACAATGATATTTCCATTATTATAATTCTATCACTCCTCCATTTCCACCCACCCACACTTTCCAAAGTTATGGTAATATCATGGTAGGGGAAAATCCTTTTTGACCAAGGAGTTGATGAAGGATTTGAGCAAATATGAAAATCAAATCCATGAAGCCCTTGAATACCTACATGTAGAAAACTTGTCACAAAGAAGAAAAAGACAAGAGGAGGCAAGAGTTTTCTCTGGAAACATGCAAATTGTATTCTTAGATAAAGAAAAGATATAAAATTACAAAGAGATCAATCTTTATAAAAGGAGGTCGAAACTCAAAAAGTTAACCTAAAAAGTTACAAAGGGTAACCTAAAAGATAAAAGCTATTTAATAATTACTAATTAATTATTAAATAGAGAATGCAAAAAGTGCATAAAGAAAAATCTTAAGAAGGGAGAAAAGGTAATTTAATTAATTAAATTAAATAAACCTTTTTCTCTAACACCCCCCCTTAAGATGAGTAACAATGTAGTTATAAACAATGCAAAAAGAGCAAGGAAACTACAATGCAATGTTGAAAGCAAACTTGGGTCCTGATAACAAGGCCTCATGAGGTACCCAATCACAACCAAATCTCTATGAAATAGAGAAATAAAGAAAACTTAAGAAAAACTCTACTCCAAATAGAGATAGCTGAAAACCTAGTGAAGTATTGCATAAGCCTCCAACTAGAGGAATGTTCCAAAAAAAAGGAACAAAGTGCGATCATGAAGAAACATCAATGAAGCATGAAGAAGTCACAAACTCTATAAAAAATAAAGTACTAATCTGTTGAACCTCCTCTGAAATAGAACCTGACCAAGTAGAGAAGACTTAAATCTACATCGAATCAGGAGGCAAATAAAGGCAAACAACTAAACTCAAAAATACAGATGGCATGAAACACCAAAGCCTAAAGAGCTTATCAATCAAACTAAGGAAGCATGAGAAACAATAGAAGAACACACCCCCCCCCCCACCCCTCCCCCCGCCCCAATGCAAACAAGGGGAGAGGTGACAGGAAATTGAGAAAGTGGGCTAATATCTCCTGCAAAATAGAAAGAACCAAGAACATCGAGAGTGAGGAAGAGGTACAAACACCTATAAAGGCACATGTCATCAACACATCATGGGGCTAATGTCATGGAAGGGACACTCACTTGACAAAGGAAGAGGGCACTGAAAGGCAAACAACTATCCCCCCATGGCACTTTATACTATAGTGCGAGTACAATAAGTCACAATGATGAAAAAGATCTTGAAAATGCAAGGAGAGACACTTTATCTTAGTGAGTTTGCTTAAATATGCTTACAAATGATATCAACAATGATTAGATAGGGCAAAGAGCTGATATAATAGATAGTCCAGCCCAAAAGAAGATATCCCATGCCACAAAAAGATTCTTAAACCTGAAACACCCAAGATATCCACCATAGTGCAATAAAGAAAAAAAACATGATAGAAAGAGCATGGAGTAGAATTTGGAAGAAAAACTAGCATTTTTGAAAAGAGTATTGAACCAGCTTTCCAAAAATATAACATTTTCAAAAAACAGAGTTGGGATGCTCAAGATATGCCCTCTAGAATGAAAAAATGAACACCCATCTTTGACTTCCCAAATAGAAAACCAAACTACATCAAAACTAGAAAAATCCTACACCACTATCTCCATCTTGGAACCATCTTTCTAGAGCTTCTTTAGGATCAAAAAAAGATGTTCGTATGCTCAAGTTACAGCAAAAAGAACCAACAGGTCCCTTGGAAATGCACCAATTTTTTTTTCTTTTTAAAATAAAAATAACAATTAAATAAACAAAACCTTTTTTAAAAAAAGGCACCACTCAAAGTGGCAGAGGCGGGTGGTGGGCTAGAGCCACAATGGTAGAGCCACTGAGTGAGCTGCTAAGTGGTGATCGCAGTGGCTTTTTAACCTACAAAATTATTATTTTTCCATTTAAAAAAAAATTAGCCTAAGAGTGCATGCAAAAGGCCACACAACCTTTTGGGCAAATTTGTTTTGCCTCCTGCATCAATGTTGTTCAAAATAGACAAATTTTATATGGAAAGAGTGGTTTTGACACCTTCTGAATCCATCCATGAGGTCTGTTTGGCCTCAAGTTGCTCCAAAAATTAGTGAACCCCCACCTTGCCCCCATTTTCTCAGGAAACACTCAAAAAACTCTAGATTTGATTTGTCAAACCCTTGTTCTCCCTTTTTCTCCAAATACAAAACAAGCTACAATAGATCTGGCTCTAATACCATGAGAGATTTGAGAAAATACACAAATCAAATCCACAAAGCCCTTAAATACCTGCATGTAGAAAACTTGTCATAGAGAAGAAAAAGACAAGAGGAGGCAAGGGTTTTCTCTGAAAACATGCAAATTGTATTCTTAGATTAAAAAAAGATATAAAATTACAAAGAGATCAATCCTTATAAAAGGAGATCGAAACCCAAAAGGGTAACCTAAAAAGTTACAAAGGGTAACCTAAAAGGTAAAAGATATTTAATAATTACTAATTAATTATTAAATAGAGAATGCAAAAAGCACATAAAGAAAAATCTTAAGAAGGGAGAAAAGGTAATTTAATTAATGAAATTAAATTAACCTTTTCTTGTAATAGTCAAATGATGCCTCTAAACCCAATCCTTTATCGGTCAAGGTTAAATTTTTAATTGTTGCATCCAATAATGAGATGGATCCTTTTATCATTAGTGCCACCAATACCTCAAAAATGAGTAACAATAAATCTATGAAAAAAAGTCAAATATATTAGGGCAGGAAGTTATTCCTAGAAGAAAGAGGGGTAGGCCTATATTGTTGAGTGGGAACAACATACCCTCTAAGGTCCCAAAGACCAATTTGCATTACTTCTTTAAGAATTTCCAAACTCCCATGGAGACTAAATAATTTCATTTAGAATGTGGAATATAAAATGTGTTACTTGAAATGTTAAAGGACAAGAGTCACTTGATAGGGAGTATATTATTAAAATATTTCTTATAATGAATAGAGGCATTTATATTTACATGCTCCAAGAGGTGAAAGTTTTTGGTTTCAGCTTAGATATAGCCATCAAGTGCATTTTTAATCCTTCTCATCCTCACATCCGAAAGGGAAAGGAGGTATCTCAATCCTTGTAGGGCCAAATTGGAGTAAAATTTTTATGGGGTAGGGAGCCTCTCCATGCAATTGAGCCATCTAGGTCAAATTTAATAATGAGAAAATCTATGGTATATGCTATGCTTATTCACCCAATGATCACCAAGAGAGAATTGCATTGTGGAAATGGTTGCTTGACTTACAGGATATTCCTTGGATTCTAAAAAGAGACTTTAACATGATTGAGAGGGAACAAAATAAGGTTGGAGGCTTTAGGTTTGAGTGGAAAGGCAATGAGATAATTGTATTGGAATATGATGATTAATAAACTCAAGTTATATGATCTCATTGCAGGACAAAAAAATGATTATTGTAAGATATGGTTTACCTGGTCTAACTTTTAAAAGAAGGAAAAGAGAATATACTGCACACTGGACATGTATTGTAATATGCTATCAGAATTTGATTGTTTAGTTTTGGAGACTCACTCATCAACCCATATTTCAAGAGTAGTAATTCAAAAAGAATCTATCTCTCATAAGAATAAATAGAACACCTAGCACTCACTAGATCTAGGTGATGCTCACAGAGGTAAAGCATCAGGACTTCCTCGGAGGTCAACCATCCCAGTTCTACTCCAACTTGAGTGCACTTAACTTTGGATCACATGATAAAAGACTATGACGACATCATTTTTGAAGAAGGATCAATGATAAAATACTATGATGACATCATTTCTTCCTTTGCCAAATTCTATAAAAAACTTTTTGCCTTGTAAGAGATAGGCTAGGACATGGAGGATGAAATGAACAAAATCAGAAATATTATTCCATATAAACTATTTTTAGAAGATGCATTTATGCTTGATACCCCTATAACAATGGAAAAAATAAATAATACAATCTTAAACATGCAGAATGACAAGGATCCCAAGCCTAATGGACTTTTGATGGAATTCTATAAAAAGAAATATTTCATGGATAAGAGAAAAATTATTGTAGGTTTATGATGAATCCTTCTCTACATGTTCTCTAGGAAATAACATAAATGAGGGTCTTATCAAACTATTTGAAAGGAAGGAGGCAAAGAAAATTAAAAATTGGAGACCCACAACATTACTTAGTGTATTGTGTACGAGTTTAGCTAAAATCTTAACCAAGAGAATTGTTGATATCATCCCTAAAATCATTAACCCAAGTTAGATAGGATTTTTAAAGGGTAGATATTTATTGAAAACCCTAATTACATGGTCAGAATCTCTTGAGTGGGACAAATATTTAGGACAACAAGTTGGAATGATGTTGATAGACTATGAAAAGGCTTATGACAATATTGACTGGAAGTTTATTTTGTTGAAGTTAGAATCTCTAGGATTTCCCCTAGTATTTTTTAAATGGTTCACACTCTCATGAAAGATTACATAGCCACAATTTAAGTTAATGGCCTCAGGTCTAAACACTTTTAACTTACAAGGTCAATTAGACAGGGGTTTCCCTAGACATCAACCCTATTTTTCATTGTTGTAGACTCTCTGTATTGGAAACTACAATTGGAACAATTGTTATGTTGTCATTGATGTCAAACCTATTGGTGAGATAGTTTTCTATATGATTTAAGTGTCATATCTATTTGGTTGATAAAGATGATTTGAAGTTGTTCAAGATGATTTGAAGTTGTTCATAACAAAAGTATCTAGAGGATAGATTGAGTTATGAAAAGGAAACCATAAATGAACACTTAATTAGTTGGACTTTGTCAAGATAAAGTGATTGTTTAAATCATGTTACAAAAGGAGAAAATAGTAATGCTCAAGTCTTGAAGGTGTGATCAAAGATAGATCTAATGTATAGACTTGACTGAGAAATAGGGAAAAAGATAAACAAATATAAAGTATATGTTGAGTGATGCTATCATCGATCGAGTGTTAGAACAAGGTGAAGAAAATTAGTGTTGACTGAGCATCAGTATTGGTTGAGTGACAATTTATGTGCTGAGTAAGAAATTTAGTAGTGATCAAGTAACCCATTGATGATCGAGTGTTAGAACATAGTGTTGGCTGAGGAACAATATTTTAACAGTTTATGAGAAATTGTAATTTCTAATTGAGTAATTTGATTTCTTGGAATATGAAAGACATGTTGAAGATAAGGATCGATGAGTTAGATCATTTAATACCATGAGATGATTAGGTAAATGACCTAAGGAATGGATAACAAGAGAAGTTTCTAGAAAAGAAGAGGATAAACAAGATGATGATCATATACATTGTATGTGTTGAATCTAATAGTGAAACTTAAGATCTATAGTGATGTTTAAGAAAAAAAAGATCATACTTACCTATTTAAGGAGGTAAAAGGGTGAACTTTCAGTAATGTATAGTGTCTTGTTGAAAGTTGGAGTAGTTGCTGATGTTATTGACTAGAAAATATAAGAAGCAGGCTGAGAAGATTTGAGAAGAGGTGAAGAGTGATTGCTTGAAGGGTTGCCAAGTGAATCAAAGATTGAAATGACAATGGAGGCTAGAAACTAAATTAGTTTATGAGATGAATTGAGATCTATACATGCAAAGTAAGTTGTACATAACAGATCAAAACTTGTTGTTACTTTCTAACCATTGTAAACAATATTTGAAATCCTTTAATCAAGGTTGACCTAATAGTCATATGTAAATCCTTTAGCAGGGTGACATTCTAATGGAATGTTCTAAATTCCTCTAACAAGGTCACTCCTAATAGGGTGATTTAATCCTTTAACAAGGTCATATTTAACAATGTGTTTTGTAACCTTAAACAGGGTTGGCTCCTAACAGAGTTCACTTCAAAAGAGTGAAAATTAGTGACATGTTGGTTTTTCCCAAATTGGGTTTCCATGTTAAATCTTAGTGTAAAACTTGTGTGGATGATATTTATGGTGTTTTATTGATTAATGTTTACATTTTGAAAGTCTATTATATTTAGGATAGTGGACAACTAGTTGATGTTATTAAAAGTTGACTATAGAGACTGAGCTATGCAATGATAAAATATGAAGTTGTTTAAGTAATTGTTTGTTCAATTGGTACATCTAGACCTTGGATAAGTGATTCAAAACCACTCTCAATTATTCTAATATTCTAACACTCTGCACTACTTACTTAGAGATACAACTTTGTCTCCTAAGGTATGGGGTATCTCACTTCCTAAAGGTGAAGAAGCCACTAACATATAATTTTTTGATGAAACTATTATTCTATTTTAGCTGGAAGAGAATAATATGAGTTATTTTATGGTGAATAGAAAGAAAATGGGAACCTCTTCTCAACCCTAATTTCCAAAAGGAAAGATCCAAATTGATTAAGCACAAGAAATTATTCAACGTAGAAATGGATCAAGTGATGGAAAATAGGGAGAACAAAGGTTATATGATCTTTCTATTGTGGTGGAGTATATGCCTAAATCTTGAAATAGATAAAAGACAAATACTAACCTTGAATATAGAAAAAAGTTATCTTCTAATGTCTATATGTAGTTTCTAGAAAATCTCCAACTTGTTCTAGACTAGAAATGTCAAGATGGAGAAAATCAAGAAACATTTTGTCTTTTGAAGGGAGGTCAACGTTGACCTTGTTGGTGGGGCACAATCTTAGCCTAGGGCACAATTGTACCCCAAAAAGTTGATCTTAACCTGTACTGCTTCGACAAAAGTTCTATTCACAAATCTCGCAAGTTTGATGAAAAGGGTACCTAAATTTTCTCTTTGATTTGTTGTTCCACACTAGTATCTACAAGAAAAATGGTTTGTTTGTTGGATGGGGGGTTTTCCTTAATCAAACCCCAGTTTGGAATTAACCTTGAAATATAATTGAAACAATATATGCATAAACAAAGTAAATGGAACTATGTACCTTGCTTATGTGAAAATTCTTGTGGAGGATTCGAATCCTTGAATCCATAAGTACAGATGCTCCAAATGCATGTAGGATTTCTCAAGTCAATGTCATTAGATCTTCAACACCAATCTTGAATGTATCTTTGCATAGAAGAAGGTTTGGATGAATGTGGATAGATAAATTTTCAACAAGAGGGTTCCATAGAGATTGAATCCTTCAATGGCTAAAATTGGATCTCCTTGATGAATTGGATGCTTGAACAATTGAATTCTTGATAAAACTTCACTTCATGAAATAATGAATGCAGAAAGGTAATAGTTTACCTGATATCAAAATGCATCTTCTTACTTAGAGAAAAATGAGAGGAGGAGGCTTCCTTATATAAAGATCTAGGACACTAACTCTTAGAGAAGGCTAACATTGTTAGGATTAACCTCATACAGAAATAATAGTTACATGCAAATATAACTAATATTAGAAAATAGTAGATCACACATAAGAGAACACAAGACACCAAGATTTAATGTGGTTCACCCAATCCCTAGGCTATGTCCACCAACAACAAGTCCAATATTATTATGATCTGGTGATTACATCCTAATTATAATCCTTAATCCCTTACATCTCAATACTACCATAAGAAGCAATTTTTGCTTCGTACATTATGAAAATCCCTAACCCTAAGCCCTTTTATACAAGCTTTTTGTTGCTTACAAAATTAGGGATAGGATAATAAAAAATAGTAGCTGATGCCTTTTATAATATAAGGTCATTTTTGGCTTCAAGGGCATTGCCCCTCAACTCCACCCTGAGCTACGACAGGGAGCATTGCCCTAAGACCCTACAAGGGTGTTGCCCCCAAACCCCCATAGAAATAATCTAGAGAGAAACTACACCGAATAAACCTTCGAGTCTGATTAGGCTCCACATCACAATAATCTCCCATTTGGAGACTAATCAGAATCCACAATAATAACCTCCCACTTGGAGACTGATCATAGCACTACTAAACCTATAACTCCCACTAGAATATTAAACCACCCTAAACTCTATTATTCTTTTAGTCTGTTCAGTCTAGAAGACTAACCGAAGCTAAAGAGGAGCTTATCTTCTCCCTTGTCACTACCTTTGTAAACATATCTATTGGATTATCATTTGTATGTATCTTCTCTAGCTTTAACTATCCATCATCCAAAACTGACCGAATGAAATGGTATCACAATTGTATGTGTTTTGTCTTTGAATGTAGAGCTAAATTCTTTTCAAGATGAATGGAACTCTAGTTATTTGTGAAAAAATAATTATCCCTTTGTGATTGTCCAAATTCTTCCATGAATAAATGAAGCCATATCATCTCCTTGGTTGCCTTTGCAATAGCAACATACTCTACCTCTATAGTGGATAAAGCATTAACTTGTTGTAATTGAGAAACCTAGCTCACTGCTACCCCACCAATAGTAAATACATAACCTCTAGTACTCCGCTTGGTATCAAATATCCATTACCAAATCCAAGTCAACATATCCTTGTAAAGTAGTAGTAGAGCCCCCAAAGTGTAAACAATTACTAGATTTTCCTCTCAAATATCTAAGAATCCATTTAACTGCATTCCAATGCTCAGTTCTTGGATGACTCATATAGCTACTAACAACTCCCACTACATGTGCAATATCTAGCCTAGAACATACCATAACATACATTAAGCTTCCTACAATTGGAGCATAGGCTACCTTTGACATCTTGTCCTCCTCTTCTTGTGCCTTGGGACGCATCTCCTTAGTCATTTTCAAATGACCAGGTAAAGGTGTGATAGCTTTAACATTCTTTATAGAGAAACATTGCAACACCTTCTCAATATAATTAGCCTGAGATAATGTCAATTTTATGTTCTTCCATCCCTACAAATCTTCATACCAAGGATTTGTCTTGCTGCCCCCAAATCCTTCATAGAAAATGCATGTGCTAATTGGCATTTCAACCCCTTAATATGATCCATGTTAGACCCAGCTACAAACATAAAATAATATAGCTATCAGCATCCAACCTCTTAAAATAAACAGAATGATATGAATGGCACCTACTGTATCCATGCTTGTGCATAAAGCTGTCAAATTTTAAATACCATTATCGAGGTGCTTGTTTCAAGCCATATAAACTTTTCTTCAATTTGCACACTAAGTTCTCCTTACCTTTGACCTCAAATCCTTGTGGCTGTGCCACATATATCTTTTCATCCAAATCACTATGAAGGAATTTTTTTTTAACATCAAGCTACTCCAAATGAAAATATTTAGTAGCCACAATACTTAAAAACAATGTAAATAGAAGTCATTTTAACAACAGGAGAGAATATCTCATCAAAATCAATTCCTTTTTTCTGTGAAATTCCTTTTACAACTAACCTAGCTTTAAGTCATTTCTTACCTCCATCCTCTTCTTTTAACTTGCAAACCTATTTATTCAACAACCCTTTTTACTCACAGGAAGCTTGCATAAATCCCATGTCTTATTTTTCAGCACAGAGTCCATTTCTTCTTTCATTGCAGACTCCCCCTGAATCTTTGTATCCACCTACACAACTTCATCATAATATTTAGGTTCACCAACATCAGTAAGTAAAATAGACTACAAGGAAGGAGAAAATATTTTTGAAGGTCTGTTTGTCCTTGTTGATTGTCTAATATTCACTAGGGTGTGTGGTATTTGTTGTTGCAGTTGTTGCACATCACGAGGAATTTCTAGAACATCAGCTTTTGGAGTATCATCCAGCACTACATAATCATTTTCTTTCTTCTCATGTTGCTACAACAGATCTTTGTACAACACTTTCTCATTGAATATGACATCCCTACTTCTTACAATTTTATGATTTTCAAAATCCTAAATCCTATAACCAAATTCATTAATGCCATATCCAAAAAATACACATTTCTTTGACTTTGCTTCTAGCTTGGTTCTATTTTTAGAATCTATATGAGCAAATGCTTCACAACCAAAGGTTTTGAGAAAAGAATAACTCACCTTCTTACTAGCCCATGCTTCCTTTGGAATACCATTGTTGTTTAGTGTGGAGCCTGATCAGTCCCCAAGTGGGAGATTGTTAGATTGTGGTGACTGATCAGGAAAGTACCAATTTTTTTTGGAAGTAGCCGACATCGACATGGTAGCCGACATATTATGGCCGACATATGGCTGACATGTTATAACCCTAAAGCCGTTTAATACTTGTATAAAAAGGGCTTAGGGTTGGGTATTTTTTATGTGTGGTGATACGAAATTGGTTCTTGCGACGGTATTGAGCTGTAAGGGATTACGAATTGTAATCAGGTTGTAATCACTGGATTGTAATAAGACCGGACTTGCTGTTTGGTGGACGTAGCCTAGGGATTGGGTGAACCACGTTAAATCTTGGTGCCTTGTGTTCATTTATGTGTGTTCTATTATTTTTGTTATTGGTTATATTTGCATGTAGTTTTTATTTTCTGTCCGTGGTTTATCCTAACAACCATAACCCAAAGGACTATAAGGACCTTTATTAATCAAATATACAATAGTATTAACAACCTTTAGTTACATGTTTAAGGGCAAACCAACATGAAACCTCATGCTTTTTGTACACTCCATTATAGTCCTGTTCATGTGTTCAACCATTCCATTTTCTTGTGGAGTTCTTGGAATGGTTTTTTGTCTACAAATACCATTAGTGGAGCAATAATCTTCAAATTCATTACTGCAATACTCACCACCATTATTAGATCTGAGACATTTTAATTTCTTTCTAGACTCATTTTCAACCAAGCATTTCCATTTCTTAAAAGTTTGAAATACATCATATTTTTGTCTAAGGAAATAAACCCATACTTTCTAGTTGCATCATCAATAAATGTAACATAATAATGAGAGCCACCAAGGGAAGATACCTGAGTTGGTCCCCATATATCTGTATGCACAAGCTCTAATTTCTCACTTTTATTTTCCTTCTCAGTATTCACAAAACTCACTCTCTTTTGTTTTCCATACACACAACTTTCATAGAAATCCATATTGACACATTTTAGACCTAGTAAAATTTTCTTTGAATGAAGTACTTTCAAACCTTTCTCACTCATGTGCCCAATTTTGTTGTGCCATAGCGCTGTATCAAAATCTCTAGTAGCTATTTGTTCTCCCTGCTCAACTGAAACAATTATTCCTCAACATTCATTTTTCTTTGAAATAGTCAAAGTAGAAGGAACAATACAATTTGTACAAAGATATAGGGTGCCTACTTTCACACCTTTTGCAACTACAAGGGAACCTTTTGAAACCTTCCAATTTTTGTCATTGAAACTAACTACACAACCCTCATCATGGAGTTGCCCTGCCGAAATTAAATTCTTACTTAGCCTTGAATCATGTCTTACCTCATGTAGTAGCCAATGATTCCCATTCTACAACTTGATCTTGACTTTTCATTTTCCAACAATCTGATAGGGTTCATTATCCCCCAAATAAACAAGCCCAAAATCCCCTTGGACATAATCAATAAAATAACTTCTATGAGGTGTAGCATGAAGTGATGCACTGAAATCTAAAACCCATGAATCATCAACACTTTCTAAAGATAGAAGCAAAGAATCTTATTTGAATTTGTTACTTATCACATTTTCCTCTTTTTTCCCTTCTAGTTTATCTCCTTCATTGTTCTTTCAAGTCCAACAATCTTTCTTCTTATGTCCCATTTTACCACAGTACCAACAATCTCTCGATCCTCTTGATTGAGACCTTTTCCCCTTTGACTTTCCTCTTTATTTCTCATGATTTTCAAGATTATTTCCTCTCTCAGTCATTCTATGTCTACTTTGTGCATTCAAAGCACTTCCTAATGTAGATCCACCCAAAAATTTCCGACGAGTTTCCTTACTTGAAATAACACCAATTACATCATCAAATTTTAGGGTATTAGATCCAGAAACATAATTACTCACAACCATTACCAAGCCATTCCAACTTTCAAGAAAAGAATATAAAATTAAGAGAGCCCTAATTTCTTCATCAAAATTAATAGCCACAAAAGATAATTAACTAGTAACAGTATTAAACACATTTATATGATCTGCAATAGATTCACCTTCTGCCATTTTCATATTAAATAAACACTTCATGAGAAATACCTTGTTTGAAGTGGAGAAATTTTAAAACAATTTTGCTAGGGTTTCCATCAACTCTTTTGTCATCTTTGCTTTTGTAATGTTAAATGTCACTGATGGTGCCAAGCATAATCAAATGCTTCCAAGTGTCTTTTTGTCTAAAATCTCCTAGTCCTCATCTGACATAGCTCCCTGCTTCTTGGATTTTCCTTCCAATGGTTTCCATAAATCCTTCTAATAAAGATAGTATTCCATTTGCATCTTCCATAATTGAAAGTTCTTCCCATTAAACTTCTCCACCTTTAGCTTACCCTTGTCTTCCATAGCTCCCACTCAACTATGAGACCTTCCTGTAGAGGATCGCTAAAAAAATGATAACAGTCTAGCTAAAAAATAAAAAAATGATGACTGTCTGGCTTTGATACCACTTTTTAGGATTAACCTCAGATGGAAATAACAGTAACATGCAATATATAACCAATATCAGAAAATAGTAGATCGCACATAAGAGAACACAAGACACCAAGATTTAATGTGGTTCACCCAATCCTTGGGCTATGTCCACCAACAACAAGTCCATATTATTATGATCCAATGATTACAATTTGATTACAATCCATAATCCCTTACAACTCAATATGACCACAAGAAACAATTTTTGCATAACACATAATAAAAATCCCTAACCCTAAGCCCTTTTATACAAGCTTTTTGCCGCTTATAAAATTAGGGCTAGAATAATAAAAAAATAGCAGTCAATGCCTTTTACAATGTTAGGTCATTTTTGGCTTTGAGGGTGCTACCCGCAAAAAACCTCCATGGGGGCATTGCTCCTCAACCCCACCTTGTATTGTAATAGGGAGTGTTGCCCCAAGACCACATAGGGGTGCTGCCTCTTGACCCCATCTTAAGGGCACCACCCCCAAACCCTCATAGAAATAATCTAGAGGGAAATCATGCCGAATAAACCTCTAAGTCTAATTAGGCTCCACATAAAAACATACATAGGAGCATTAAATCCCATTTAACCTTAACCCCTAGGAATAGACCCAGATTAAATGTAATTTAAGAGTCCACCATTCTGAAACCTAAAACACTTGACTTGGAAGTAGGAAAATAAATGAGCCCAAGATCTGGAAACTCCTAGAAATTGAAAATGGGATCTAGGGTCAAGGATGAGGTCGACTTTGCCCTAGGTCAAGGTTGAGGTCATCCTTGACCTAGGTCAGGGTTGAGGTCAACCTTGACCCAGAGGCCAAAGTCCTTAGTTTCATAGAGCAGTTTGATAGAAATAGGCTGGAAATAGAGAGCAAAGAAGAACAAGGGGAAAACTACTAGATCCATGCAAAGACCCATTCAAGGTGCTTGACATGACCCTAGACCACTTACTCA
Organism: Cupressus sempervirens; assembly: GCA_028749045.1. Taxonomy (NCBI): domain Eukaryota; kingdom Viridiplantae; phylum Streptophyta; class Pinopsida; order Cupressales; family Cupressaceae; genus Cupressus; species Cupressus sempervirens. The sequence continues at coordinate 734,403,954 of CM053786.1, forward strand.
AAGGGCTAAACACTCTTAACATGGAAGTTATTCCATTTTAAGATGATACAAATGGAAAAAACATAAATACTCTACAGTGCTTTAGGTAGTGAGTTGTCTCTTTCTAAGTCCATTCTTCTTGGATGTGATGAAGTTCCTCCTTATTTGTGTGATAGACTCCCTATTCCTTGGGGTGGACCTAATATAATAGTTAGGTACTTGGGAATCCCATTCTCTATATCTCCAAATTTGAATAACAAATGGAAGTGTATAAGAGAAAAGATTGACAAAAATTTAAACAAATGGAACTAGATATACTTGTCAATGGTGGGGAGGAAACAAGTATGTTAAAAAAATACTCTTATCTTACTTTAAATATAATCTTCTACTTGGATGATCAACTATGGAAAAATTAATTAAATACATAAGGCTATAAGGGAAATCCTTTGGTTTGATGGTAGGGGAAATAAAAAGCTCATGTAGTGCAATAAGAGTGGTGCATGATGGGAAAAGAGACAGGGGACTAGGATTAAATAATCTAAAGCTACAAGGCATAGCTTTGGAAGCCAAATAGGTGGATAAAGTCTCATTAGGGAGTGATCCCTAGAAATTCTTGATAAGAAACAATATTTTGAGGTGTGTTCCTTCTAAGGCTAGGGGGTGGAAGGGTCTCTCATGAAAAGACTTACTAATCATGAACAAAGGGGTTAGTATGGAAGGGTTTATTGTCTTTAAGTCCCTATAGAAAGCATGGAAGGTAGTTAATCATCTCATTAGGAAATGGGCGAATGCACCAAGTTATGGTGCCAAAAAGATGACACCCATATTATTTTTCAAAATTCCCTATAGCATGCACACTATAGCCTAGTCTAGGAGCGTGCATGTGCTATGTGGATTCAGATAGCGCATGTGAACTATAGCACTATGTGAAATCATATAAAATGATTACAACTTGTGGCTCATTTCTTTTTCTCTCATTTCTTTTGTTGGTTTCCTTCTCTATCCCCAATAGCGCACACATTTTGTAGAAGGTGAAAGATTCTCTCTCTCTCTCTCTCTCTCTCTCTCCCCTCCTAAAAATGCCTCCTTGTCGCTAGAGATCAAGATTGGGTTCATTGAGCATGTCTTCTAACCTTGTTTATACATTGTTTTGTATGTTTTTTTTAGTTTTGCTTCAAGTTTGTTTAGTTTTTTAAAATGCAATTGGTTTCTTATAGGGTAATGTGAATAATCAACCACCAAACCCTACACCATCAAATGATCTAAATACCCAGCCTAATCAAAAAAATCTTCCGCAAAATCAAAATGAAAACCCTCTTGAGGAAGAGAAAGAACCTCCACAACCTTCACTAATTGCATGACCTCCTCTTGATACCTAGGATAATATTTAATGAATGAAATAGAAAGAGGTAAAATTCAATTAGAAGAAATCATTGGTAGGTTGAAAGATTGTAGGAAAACTAATCCTACAAGAGCATAATTGACATCCTCCCTTGAGTCCATTGTGAACTAGGTAGCTTTTGTTAGTGGTCAGTTGGATATTTGGCACGCTAAGAGAGACGAAAAAAGAAGATATTATGTAAACAAATTATCCTATGTGGATGTATAAAAACAAGGGCATAACAAAATATGACATATGAAAATTATTTGAAAAGCTAGGAGAAGAAGACACTCTTAAAATTAAAACTAAAAGGTTCCTCATCTACTCGTGCATCCATGATGATATTAGAAATAACTTTTGGGATAGATGGTGGATGGTCTTTGATGCCCTTCCCTACAATAACCATGAAGTTCCAATAGATTTCTTAAGGAAATTGTATTATGAATTTATCCTCAGGGAGATCCCTAATTATTTTGACATGTTAGATTCTAAGGGTAGTGATGGGGGGCATCATTTGAGAGGCTAGGGGCACATTGTGGCCCTAATGTAGTTAGGGTGCTTGTTGTCAAACTACATGGTGAGTATGTCATTATTCCTTTAGTTATGAAGGAACATGTAGAGACTAATACTCTAGGGAATATCAATGCTTTGATATAGACCCTCGTTCATTGGACCAGTCCATTAGTTAAGGAGGATCCTTCTTTACACTACGATCACTTGTGCATGTCATGTGGATCCTTATGCACATTGGAGACCCTATGGATGATGAGCTAGTCATTGATGATTTCCTAAGTGAGACATTTGTCATTGACACAGGTAAGTTTTTGCAATTATAATAAACTAATTTGATCACATTTCATATGGACAATGAATGACTAATAAATTAGCATGTCTTGACATTGTTCAAAATTCAAGGTAAGAGTATTGATGGCCCTAGTATAGATTCCCTGATCCCATTTTATGTCCCATCGATGAGTCGACATGTATGTATCAATTTAATCATTTTAATTAATTAATATATTTATTAAGTAATCATATGAAAGATTGATTTTTTTTTTTAATCCATGTACATTAGTTCTCTAATGGACCTCGCCATTCACAATAGACTCTAAGCCTAGGCATGATATGAGCTTCGTAGAGGTACATTTGTTTCATGTTAATTTAATTCATTTGATTATATTATATTCTATAAAAAAAATGTAAATTGTATTATATGATTTGGATTTGTTGACATCAAAGACTCCTCATCTTCGCCAATCCATCAATTGTGGAGTTGCTTCTGCGATGGCTACTTCAGAGCCATTAACTAAGGTATGGAAGAGTTTTCACAATTTTAATTTTAATTTATAATAGTTAGTACTAAAATTTCAAATGGTATTCATAAGTATGATTGAGTGATTATATTGATTGAATTGTTGTAGGGCATTGTTACTCTTAATCATCCATGAGCCTTTGAGGTGGATGTATAGAGTGACTATGTGATGATAGTGTTGGAAATATTCAAGATATGACAAGTTACTGAGAGGGGAGGGGTGAATCAATAACTTTTAAAATTTCAAACAATAAAACTGCATACTGATATATTCACCATTCATCCAAGTAACCTACTGTAAGCATGAAACAAAATCATTTGCAACACTTGAATACACAGATTTGGTGACCCAGAAACCTTCCAAATAGAAAGTAAAACTGGGGTGGGGATGAAACCCACAAAGCTTCATTACTGCAGTATGAAGTTGGCCGGTTAAGACTTACAATGACCACTTCTGGTGATCTGCCCTGTTAGGAGCACAAAGGATTGCTAGATCCACCTTGTTAGAGGATTTACAAACATACAATAAAGTATGCACTCTGTTAGGAGATTTACAAAAGACTATTAAGTCTACCTTGTTAAAGGATTTACAAAAACTAATTCACCTATTAGAATGAAACAGTGGATCTGATTACAACTGATTGCTGATAAGATCCGCTATGCTCTGATTCACCTTGATGTGATAGATAAAACTTTTCTGCTTCAAAACTTGACCTTGCTGAATACCTTCACAACTCAGCACACATACTTTCGCACGCATGTATTTCTTTCACACTTTCACATTTTCATTCATTACCATTACATTTGAATGATACAATACATTGCATATATATACCATCCAAATAAACAATACATGCAAGGTCAGCCAAAACAACAAGTGCAAATCTCTATACAAAGTCGGCCCAAGGTAAAAACTCGGGTTCACTGAACTGACTCGGTGTCCTTCTAATACTCAGCGTCCACTGCGTTACTCGGCATCGTCATGCACTCGATAGAAGTGAAGGCACGGTCCATACTAAAAACTTCGAGTAGTTTTGAACTCGGTAACCACTGGAGACTCGGTAGAAGAGATGTCACTCGGTGAACACTTCTATCTGAACTGTAGCTCGGTGATCAAAGGAAACACTCGATAGAACCTTGTGACTCGGTGATAGTTAGTTTCCTTGATAACCGTTTGAGCTCGATAAAATTAATTTCCTTGTTAACCTCAGGAGCTCGATTATCACAAAGTTCTCGGTCAATACTAAGTACATCTTCACTCGGTTAAAACTGATTCCTTTCTTTACCTTGAACACTCGGTAAACACTGGCTGCTTTGTTCACCTCGATCACTCGGTAAACACTGACTTCTTTGTTCACCTCGATCACTCGGTAAACACTGAGAACTAGGTAAAGCTTGGCTTACAAAGGAATGTCCGGTGAGAGCTCGGTAAGCATTCAGAATCCAATAAGTGTTGTAACTAATGACAAAAATGTATCATAATGCCAACAATCTCCCCCTTTGGCATTAGTGACAAAAACACTTATGAGACAAAATTTATCTGACATGCTGATGACTGATTCTGAATATACATAGCTTCATTATATACAACTCCCCCATAGAATGTACATACAGTATTTACATGAGCTGTATATCTCTTCCTTTGTACAATTTTTCCGAAAACACTTATTCACCCATAGTATACATATCCAACAATAATCTCCCCCTTTTTGACAATAATGCCAAAGAATAAAAGAATATATATACTTATATAGAAACACCAAAATGAGAGATGAACTCTAAATGTACCTGAAGAATAAGCTGGAGAGTCTTATCCCAATTCTCTTGCAAAATTTTGCAGGTGGAAAGAGCTACTTGAACTTCAGCCGACAGTTCAATCACATGGTCTGCAATGGAGAAGTTATTATCATGGATTAATGTCTTTGAATGTGCAATGTGCTTCTGCATTGAATCCATGATGGGAAGGATCATGTTTTGGATATCTATCAATGTAGATCAGATCCTTGCCTCTTCTGTCAACAGCTCTGCCTGCTTCTCTGACAAAAATTTGATCCTGAGGTGATGAGATGAGCTTGAACTGGGGTCAAGCTTCAAGTTTTGTGTGCTCACCTTCAGATCCTCATCAATTTTATTTAGTTTCTCTCTTATTCCCTTAGTGTACTCGGTAACATCAAAAAGCTTAGCAAAAAGAGATGTTACATTATTAAAAGAATTTTCCATATCTGCCAAAATTGAGGTTAATGCAACCTGATTTATTGCAATGTTCTGGGCAATGTGTCCCAACACCTTATTATCAAATTTCTTTGCTGCACGCTCAATCAGCTTTTCTTGTCCGGAGGCATCTTCATTGAATTTATTAACTGCCTCTTCCAATTGAATCAAAATGTGTTGAGAAGTATCAACATCAACACCTATAGCCTCAGTAATTATGTTCCGGGCATCCTCAATTATCCTGTATTCCTTATCCCTTTTCGATCTTAACTGCATCTGAGTAGCCTTTTTCTCAATAAGTTGACTAGCATACCTCATTTCTTCAATGGTAGCATTATCAAAGTCAATCTTTGGAATTACTATCTCTATGTCCAAGTCAATGTCTTCAGGAATTTCCTTTCCAGTGATCATAAGTCTTAATGGTTGCTTTTGTTTGACTTTTGAGATGACTGGTTTGACCTTTGGAATAGACACAATAGTAGAGACAGAAGGACTAGCAGTAAAAACTGGGATGCTTGAGGGTTGAGTGCCAATAGGAGTATGTACAGGGTCAAAAATTTGAGTACTGGCCAAAAATGGTGATACACTCGGTAATATAGTATCTAAGCTCACTGTGCCTGAAGTAGATGGCGACAAAATTGTAGAACATATTGGAGTAGTCAAAATTGGAGAACTCACAGCAATAACAACTGATGATGATGGAGTCGAGGAGGCCAACTCGGTAGATGAAGAGGGGTGCAGCTCGGTAGATGAAGTGGTAGTCACTTCCACTGATGATACCTGGAGCTGAGATATGGCAGGTGTAGATGGTGAATCTGGTGTAGATGAACCTGCTGAAGCTGACTCCAACCTTGATGATGCCATAGGTTTAGCTGGGGAGTGAGGAAGGGATGCAATAACTGCTGCTGTAATTTTTACCGAATCATCCTCCTTATCTTCCTCTTCAGCTTCTTCCTCTTTGTCTTCTTCCTCTTTCTCTTCCATCATTGCATGCAACTCTCCTAGTGTAACTGTGATGGATGGAGCGCTATCTGATTCATCACTGCTGCTGCTGCTGTCATCATCCTTTATTTCTACTGGGTCTACACTGGGCTTATGTAAATGATAGATGTTTTTCCACATGTTTGTAGCATCATTTACAACATGCTCTATATCTTTGATCAAAATCAAACAAGTGTGGAATCTGATCATCATTTTACCTTCATAGGTTTTCAATTCAGATTTTACCTCTGCTCCAGTGAGACTAGGCCGAAGATTCTTCAGGGATTGCTCATATATATCTTTTACCATCTTGGTGGCTAACTCCCATCTTGACTGTACTCTCTCCAGTAGTTCTTTAGAGATATGAGGAGCAATCTGGTCCGGGGAGTATTTCCATTTTCCCATTTTGTTAAGTACCAGTTCCTCAATCTGCATTTTCTCTGCATCAGTCCTTGTCTCAAATTTCAATGCCTTGAAATTTGTGATGCCAGCTCCTTCTTCCAATGATTTGAGCCTTTGCTCGAATGTAGGTGCAGGCTTGACCAATACAGGTTCCTGAATACCTTTTCTTGTCCTCCGAGTAAATACTGCAGTAGGCTGCTTCTTGGGCTTGGTAATGATTACCTTGCCTTTCTTCTTTTCCGGTTGCTCTTCTTCTGATTCTTTTTCTCCTTCTTCTTCTTCACTTTCTTTATCTTCACCTTTTCCCTTGGTGAGCATAAGAGGACCCATTGCAGTTTTCAGTTTGGCCACTTTCCTCTTACCTTTGCTGATGGCCTATGGAATTTTGATTTCCAGTTCAATTTTGGCCTTTGCTTCATCATAAGTACCAAAAATCTGTTGCCTTGGGTCTACTAGCTCATTTACCAGTGCTTCAATGATATCCCTTGTTTCATCAATATTTACCTCATATGGAAGAGGTTTCACCCATGCAACTCGGGGTCTAACTGCCTGTATGTACACCTTGTCACAATCAACCATAAAACATACATCATCTTTATATTCTTCAACAAGCCTAGGAGGAATTCTGAATCGGTTATTCATCCTCTCCTTAAAGTCTTCAAAATAGTTATCCATGATACTATCAAAATTTTCTCCCATCTCTGCTATAAACTCTTTAATATGATACAAAATTGGGACATCTTTTCTCCATTCTACGGTTCCCTTTGATGGAAAGAATTTTTTGTACATAAAATAGTAAACATATTAACAGAGATCCAAATTTACAGGGGTTATTCTTCGATGTCCTTATACTGTCCATGTTCTTGTTTAACTGCTTCAACATTACTTCTGACAGATCAAACTCAAGATTCTTCTTTACAATTTTCAGGGCCAAATCCACAGCTTCACACGGTACACTATTTAACCTGCTGGAACTATATAACTTATATGCAATAATATGTATGCCAAATCTTAGTTCCAGATCTGTTACAGTGTTAACCTTCAAACCTCTACCGTCCCACTCGACTAGGGTTTGCCTCTGTAACTCATCCTGTCCTAGGGTTTTGGTGGTTTTGGCTTTGCTGAGCATCGGGAGACCCGTGATTTTGTGAATCATCTTCTTGGTTATCAAAACGGGTTGTTCCAACCACAACTGACCATTATGCACTCGACTCAAGATATACCTAATCCATTTGGTTTGGAAGTTTCTAGGCATATGCGCGATGTGAGTTAAACCTTTAGTTTCCAAACGCTTGTGCTCGATTTTGAGAGAACCATTTACACATAACTCCGCTAGGGCATTATCCATGTCCAATGTCCCTATTTCTTGAATAGCACACTTAAAATGAGTGCGAATTTTGTTCACGAGGAGTACCTTGGGTGGAATCTGTGATTGAGCTCCATTGGGATCGAGCGATTCAGCGATGGCAGGAACGAGCTTGAACGTAGGTGCCTTCCATTCCATTCCCTTCACAAGCATTTCAGAACCCTTCTTCGCCTTGCTGCTGCTAGTGCTTGCGGATGCCATTGCTGCTCGGTGAGTGAAAAGGTTTCGTAAGAATACTTCGCTGGAAAAATCTCTTCAAATCGCTTGAACTCGCTTGAAAGCCTTTTTTTTCTGTGTAAATCTCGAATTTGTGGTGAAAAATGAGGTCAAAATCTGCCCTTTTGATGAAAAATTTGCCATTAATGTTCAGTACGGAGGTAGCTGTGATCGACAGACTGTCATCCTCTAGCTCGGCTTAAACTTTGCAACTCGGTGACCAAAATAAAATAGGTTAAACCGACCTTAACTCAGTAAGAGAAGAACCAACCATGCTCAGTAAGTGCAACTTGGTGAAAGAAGCCTTATTGCACCCGACTGAGCTCGGTAAGGTCATGTATCGACCATGATCCTGATGTATCTGAAATAATGATTTGATCATATTTTCATTCTAGGACTGCTTAGGATATTGCTTTGTAGATACAGTCCTGGTCTTATCCTGATGAGTCTTAATTGGAAATGGTAGAGTCACTCACTTTTTGAGTGACCATTCCATCACTTGAATTATCTGGCTTGGTAGACTTAGGAATCCATTGCTGCTTCATTTGCTTCTGAATATTGTCTACTTTGATTTTCTTCTCATCCTCGACTTTCTTTATGTTCCTGCAATTTTTAGATATATGACCAAGTTTTGTACATGTATAACATCTTACAGTGGTATCCCTTTTTCTTAGGTGATGACTTGCACAGTTTATGCCAGTATGACCATATTCTCCACAATAATGACATCTGCACCAAGTGTTGTAGTCTCAACCAAATATTGCTTTGACAAGTTGTTCAGCTGGATTAAATGATTTGGATTTGCATTGTGATGCCTTATGACCTTTCTTTTGGCATTTGTGACATTTACCTTCAAATTTCGGTTTCTCTTTGCATTCATTGGCTTTGTGTCCATGCTGATTGCAATTGTAGCACTTTCCATTAAATTTTCCTTTTTCATTGCTCCAACATCTGTTAGATGTATGACCTAACTTACCACAGTGGCTGCAAGTAGGTCTTTGATTCTTTTGAGTACCCTGTTTGGAGGATTCACCTTCTTCCTTGTATCCAAGGCCTGCTTTACCATTTTTTTTATGAAAGTTTTCTTCATTTTGCATATTCAATTGATCCATGTCCTTTTGAGATTTTACCATTCTCTCATTGACTTGTTTTTCAGAGATTAGATCACTTTTTAAGCTTGCATTGATTTGCCTTTCAGTAATTAAGTCATTTCTCAAATTCTCATTCTCAGATCTTAGATTCATAATTTCTTCATTTGCATTAGATAATTGAGTTACAAGATTTTCAAGCTGAGAGGATTGATTATTCCTTACCTCTAAGTCTTCAGCTACCTTGTTCCTTTGCTCCAAGATTTCATATAGCTTGATGGACTGGATTTCTTGTTCCCTTTTGAGCTTTCTTACTTCTTCCTGCAGAGATCCATTCTTTTCTAAAAGTTCTTTGATTGCTTTGTCAGCTTCATCTGAACTACTTGATGGTGAGAGATCTTCAATCTTTTCTTCAACATACTGATGGTCATTCATTTGCCTTGCAAGTTCTTTTCTTCTTTTCAAGGATTGTGAAAGATGCTCTTTTGCTTCATTGAGTTGAGCCATGGCCATTTTCAGATCTAGCTTTTCATTCTCAATAGATTTGTCAAGTCTGAATATCTCTATTGTCCTTGATCTTTGCTCAAGCTATGAAACTTTTATCTTGAGAACCTTATTGCTCTGATACCAATTGTTGGAAATATTCAAGATATGACAAGTTACTGAGAGGGGAGGGGTGAATCAGTAACTTTTAAAATTTCAAACAATAAAACTGCATACTGATATATTCACCATTCATCCAAGTAACCTACTGTAAGCATGAAACAAAATCATTTGCAACACTTGAACACACATATTTGGTGACCCAGAAACCTTCCAAATAGAAAGTAAAACTGGGGTGGGGATGAAACCCACAAAGCTTCGTTACTGTAGTATGAAGTTGGCCGGTTAAGGCTTACAATGACCACTTCTGGTGATCTGCCCTGTTAGGAGCACAAAGGATTGCTAGATCCACCTTGTTAGAGGATTTACAAACATACAATAAAGTATGCACTCTGTTAGGAGATTTACAAAAGACTGTTAAGTCTACCTTGTTAAAGGATTTACAAAAACTGATTCACCTGTTAGAATGAAACAGTGGATCTGATTACAACTGATTGCTGATAAGATCCGCAATGCTCTGATTCACCTTGATGTGATAGATAAAACTTTTCTGCTCCAAAACTTGACCTTGTTGAATACCTTCACAACTCAACACACATACTTTCGCACGCATGCATTTCTTTCACACTTTCACATTTTCATTCATTACCATTACATTTGAATGATACAATACATTGCATATATATACCATCCAAATAAACAATACATGCAAGGTCGGCCAAAACAATAAGTGCAAATCTCTATACAAAGTCAGCCCAAGGTAAAAACTCGGGTTCACTGAACTGACTCGATTTCCTTCTGATACTCGGCGTCCACTGCGTTACTCGGCATCGTCATGCACTCGGTAGAAGTGAAGGCATGGTCCATACTAAACACTTCGAGTAGTTCTGAACTCGGTAACCATTGGAGACTCGGTAGAAGAGATGTCACTCGGTGAACACTTCTATCTGAACTGTAGCTCGGTGATCAAAGGAAACACTCGATAGAACCTTGTGACTCGGTGATAGTTTCCTTGATAACTGTCTGAGCTCGGTAAAATTAATTTCCTTGATAACCTTAGGAGCTCGATTATCACGAAGTTCTCGGTCAATACTAAGTACATCTTCACTCGGTCAAAACTGATTCCTTTCTTTACGTCGAACACTCGGTAAACACTGGCTGCTTTGTTCACCTCGATCACTCGGTAAACACTGACTTCTTTGTTCACCTCGATCACTCGGTAAACACTGAGAACTAGGTAAAGCTTGGCTTACAAAGGAATGTCCAGTGAGAGCTCGGTAAGCATTCAGAATCCAATAAGTGTTGTAACTAATGACAAAAATGTATCATAATGCCAACAGGTAGTAAGAAAATAAATAATTTTGTGTATATATATATTTGATTTAAATTTATAATAGTTATTGATTCATGTATACTTTATTTGTATAAGCTCTAGTTAGAGAGGATCCTAAACAAGAGGACGAGCAATCGTGTGAGGAAGACCGTAGCATCCCCATCATCTCCCTCCACAAGACAACTTAAGATCTCTAGAGATTTTTTTCCTTCCCCTCATAAGAAGGAGAAGATATAGGGATGGACACATGTATAGGCATTAGTGGACCTATATCTTGGTTTTTATGTTAGTGGACATATTCGACATAGATTTGATGTATACATGGCATTATATATTTGATGTATCACATATATTTGATGCATGACATTATTAGACTTACAACTTTGATGCATTGGTTTGTTCATGTATGACATTGTTGGTTATTATAATATACAGCTTATTTTTCTTTTTTACATTTTAAGTATTTCATGTATTTCATTTTAATGTAATTTGCATCCAAATTAAGGGTAGGAATAATTATAAAAAGCTTTGATAGTATCTTTTGACATGTGAATAAGGCTATGACATTAATTTTTATTTAAATTGTACAAGTTATGAGTGCTTTTGGTTATGAGTAACTTATTTGGAGTTTTTGTTGGGATGAAAATAGTGAAACTTGAATTCTTATTACTTTTATACAATTAACATTGAAATTTGAATCTTGACTTGGCAACATCATGTAAATGTCTAAGCTTGAATCTTAGTGTCATCATAAACATGTCAAGAGTTTATATATGATTTATCTTCACAACATGAGAAGACTTGAAATAAAGTTTTTAATTTATTCATGGAATTTGATATCAAGATTGCTTGCTTATCCATCTCTTCGAGAGCTTAATTCATGGAAACACATTATATATGCTCTTCTTATGATTCATGTAGCTATAGTTGTTGCATCTTTTCTTACATATCTTTTGTATATCATTATCCATTCTAAGTTGAATACACTATCTTTGACCTCCTTTTTATGGTAATGGATTCTAAACCCATAGGATGTCATCTTCAACTTCTTGTATCTTTTTTATTCTTACAACTATCAACACACAATGTTTAGTGACTCTTAGGGTTGATTCTGTTAGGTGCCTGAGAATGTTCGAGTGGTCAATTAGATGAGACAATCTTGGGAGTAGGGTTTACCCATTCACTTAGTGATAATAGAGAAAATAGTTTGATCCCATGACAAATGGTTAGAGATATTCACCAGTTGGTGACTTTGTACTAGCCAACAGTATAAGTTTTAGCATCACTTGAGATGGGGTCGCAAAATCAAAATAGAATCATATCTCCAAAAAGAGAGAGAGGTTATTGTAGGTATCAAAAACATGATTTTTTAGCACCTAATATTACATTGATACCTGACACGAGCTCTAAGATATGCCTTGTCAAACATCAATGCCCTATGACATTTAGTGACTCTCAGGGTCAATTTTTTCCGATGTTCTCGAGAAAATTCATGAGGTCAATGGGATAGGATGAACTTGGAGCTAGGGTTTACCTAGCCACTCTTAGCTAACAGATTAGACAATTTGATCCCACAAAAAATGGTTAGAGAGATTCACTAGTTCACAACTTGGTAATGGCCAACGCTACAAGTTTTAGCATCACCCAAGATGGGGCCACAAAATCAAAATAGAATCAAATCTCCAAAAATAGAGAGAGGATATTTTAGGTTTTGACAACATGATCCTGCTAAACCTAGAATTGCATTTATACCTCGCACGAGCTTTGAGATATGCCCATCAAAGATTGCTACCCTATGGCATTTAGTGACTCTCAAGGTCAATTTTGTTCAATGTGCCTAAGAATGTTTGAGTGATCAATGAGACATGGAAATCTTAGGACCAAGGTTTACCTATCCGCTTGGAGCTAACAGAGTAGCAAATTTGGTCCCACGATGAATGATTAGAGAGATTCACTAGTTGCTGACTTTGTATTGGCCTACACTACAATTTTTAGCATCAATTAAGATATGGATACAAAATCAAAATAGAATTGGATCTCCAAAAAGAGAAAGATATTATTGTAGGTGCCAAAAAAATGATCTTGTAGCACTCAACATTGTATCCATACCTCACATGAGCTCTGAGATATGGCCCATCAAAGTTCACTACCCTATGACATTTAGTGACTCTTAGGGTCAATTCCATCTAGGATGCCTACAAAAATTTGAGTAGGCCACAAGATGGGATGAGTTTAGGAATAGTATTTACTCAAGCATTTAGATCTTACAAAACAAATAGTTTGATCTCACGATGAATGATTAGAGAGATTCACCAATTAGTAACTTTGTACTGATCAACACTACAAGTTTCAGTATCACCCAAGATGGAGCCACAAAATCAAAATAGAATCAAATCTCCAAAAAGAGAGAGAGATTATTGTAGGTTTTGACAATAAAATCCTACAACATCCAACTTTTCATTGATACCTCATACGAGCTCTGAGATATGCCCCTTCAAAGATCACTACCTTATGGCATTTAGTGACTCTAAGGGTCAATTACATGTAGTCTACCCGAGAATGTTCAAGCGATCAATGGGACAAGAAAAGCTTGGAACTTGGTTTTAATTTACCATTCAGAGCTAACAAAGAAGATAGTTGGATCCCATGATGAATAGTTAGAGAAATTCACCAGTTCGTGACTTTGTACTGGCCAACATTACAAGTTTCAACATCACTTGAGATGTGGCCGCAAAATCAAAACATAATCAAATCTCCAAAAAGAGAGAGAGAGGTTATTGTAGGTGTTAACAACATGATCCTATAGCACCCAACATTGCATCAATACCTCACATGAGCTTTAAGATATGTCCCATCAATAATCACTTTCATATGGCATTTAGTGTCTCTCAGGGTCAATTTCATCTAGTGTGACTGATAATGTTTGAGTGATCAATGAGATGGGATGAGCTTGGGACTAGGGTTTATCCATCCACTCAGAGCTAATGAAGTAAATAGTTCGATCCCATGATGAACGATTAGAGAGATTCATCAGTTGGAAACTTTGTAGTGGCCAACACTACAAGTTTTAGAATCACCCAAGATGTTGCCACAAAATCTAGACATAATTGAATCTCCAGAGAGATAGAGAGAGAGAGAGAGAGAGAGAGAGAGAGAGAGAGAGAGAGAGAGAGGTTATTTTAGGTTTTGACAACATGATCCTATAGCAGTCAACATTGCATCCATATCTCACATGAGCTCTAAGATATGCCCCATCAAAGATCGCTGCCCTATGGCATTTAGAGACTCTCAGGGTTAATTCTATCTGACATGCTCAAGAAAATTCAAGTCGTCAATGAGATAGGACAAGATTGGGACTAGGGTTTACCCATCCACTCAGGGGCTAACAAAGTAGATATTTTCATCCCATGACGAATGGTTAGAGAGATTCACTAGTTGACAAATTTGTACTAGCCAATGCACAAGTTTCAACATCACCTGAGATGGGTCCACAAGATCAAAATGGAATCAAATCTCAAAAGAGAGAGAGAGAGAGAGAGAGAGAGAGAGAGAGAGAGAGAGAGAGAGAGAGAGAGAGAGAGATAATTGTAGGTGTCAACAACATGATCCTGTAGCACCCAACATTGCATCCATACCTTGCATGAGCTTTGAGATATTCTTCGTTAAAGATTGCTTCCCTATGGCATTTAGTGACTCTTAGGATTAATTCCATCTAGCATGCCCAAGAATGTTCAAGCAGTCAATAGGATGGGATAAGGAAGTAGCAAAGCAAAAATGTGTAGTTAAAAATGAAATACAAATCAAAGATTGAATCTAAAATTTTCTAATTGCAAGATTGGATCTAATTTAAGAAAAGTCAAAAAAATTTCAACTAGAAAATAATGGATCTAATTCAAGATAAGTGAACACATATTTCAAGTAGACAATAATTATCATATCTTTATATTAATGATATTAATTTTTATGTACAACTTAGCTCTAAAAGGCACCGATAAGAAAGAGCTAAGACAGAAAACCTCCAGTCTTGCTCAAAAATATATATGAAATATAAATGTTACATCAAATGCTTTTGTAATTATATTTAATCTAATGAACCGACTAAACCTAATCTACATTTTATTGTGTTAAGTATTGCCTCATGATGTGACTTGCAAACCTTCCAAAGAGTCTTATTATGTGGTTTTCCTCCATATTTGATCAAGTGAATATTTGATGCAACAACAAGGTTTGAATAATGAAGAATCTCCCTCTTTGTTTGCCAATCCTTGAATAACCACAAGTTAGGGTTCTTCATATAATATTGTCTAAGCCATGTACCAATTACAACCATCACACCTATATGGTACTCTAAACCTTCACCATTTGTAATCAAGTGATCCAATTTTCTTTGGCTTGGACACAATGACACAAATAATAATATGTCCCTTATTCATTGTCTTTAGGTGCCATAACAACAAAAACATGACCTACAGTGATAAATATACATAATGCACTCATTAATTCAAAAAATACTTAGGTAAAGTTAGAAAGTTACATATTGAACTTACATAGATATATATATTACCAGATTACACTAGATTAAACAAGTAGTCAAAGTCAATGGATAAATCCATCCCTACCATTTCCAATGCTTGTAGGGGAAGATAGGTGTCAATTGGGTCCAAAACTTATATATCTCATTTGTCCACCCATTTAATTGACTCACACTCTTCCCAATTTTCTGCCGCACATTATGGACAAAAGCATGCCATTTTTCATGTGTGGATACTCCATGGCCCTATATCAGAGCTTCTAAAAGAGTGCAATTCACTTGATCATATCAGTATGCAATAATCCTCATGTGTTGCAATGTTAGTATTAACTATCAACCAAAAAAATTATGAACCATAGACTCACCTTCCTTACCTAGACCTATTGTAGTGTTGCACCACTAGATGATGGATTTTGCATATATCAATGTTGCTCCATATTTTTATTTTAAATCTTCATGAGCTAAGCCTCTTTTGATACATACACCTATACCATTATGCTCTCCCTTTCCATGACCAACCTCTATGAAATTCTACATATATTGAATTCTTGACAACCTGTGAATCTTGCTCAACCAATAGAACATTTGTGCATTCTTGAATTGAGATGCACATTTGTCTGACCAAATAATGTGTTGGTGATATGGTATGCCTTTGTTAGCCAAATCTCCATAAAATAGTTGAAAACAACTATGTACAAACTTCGTAGAATGTCATCGATCATTGATGATGTAAAAATGGTACTCCCTCAATATCTTTCTATCATCCTCTATACTTGTAGGTGAATGAGTGAGTGTTATGTGAACAAATATGGAAACCTTTTGAGAAGTATAATACTTTTCTTGCACTTCATTTTGTGGTTGTAGTGTGTAGTTCTCTATAAATTCTACAACCAAAAGAATGGTATCTAGTGGAAATGTATCCTTGCACAACTTGAATTGCAAATTCAACCATCGAGCTCTATGAGTATGCCTTGCATACTCATAAATACTATTTTAACAAAAAATATTCATGAACTCATATGCTTGAATCTTTTCAATGACCAAAACACATCTTTTACCCCGTTTCCCATATTTTAGAGCATATGTCACTATCATATATTTTCTATAATCTACTATTTGATTTCCAATTGCATGTATATTATTAAGATGTTCACAAGATAATAAAAGTTGCAAAGAACTACAAAATAAGCATGTACCATTCAATTATGACAACTTGTAAAATGATTGACCATCCCTTATTTCACATAAAATGTTGGATATAAATTCCTTTGAAGATCTAGGTGGCTCATGTATGTCACAATCTTGCAAAACAAACTTAGAATGCAAAAATACACATATATGCCTAGAAACATCAAAATGGCTAAAAAATTCAATATGTATACTACAACAACAAGTTGTGCATCTGTGATATACCTTCACATAAAAAGGGTTTACCCATCTCAAAAAATCTTTGACTTATTCAAATTTGAGGATACATACCAATAAATTTTGTCTTAGTTGAGTCCAAAAAATGTTTCGCACATGGATAATGATTTTAGCTACCAATCCTCCTTACAACATCTCTTTGATTAGGAAAAACACACATGTTATTTGTCCAAAAATATTTAATCAACAATTTCAAAGCTTCACTAATTTCTTTATCCTTTCATAGTAGTCTACCACTAAATGCCATAACTCATTTTTTGTTGGATCATCCACTCTCTCACGCCTCACCATGGCTCTCTTTAAAGTACTTCTACCAATTTTCAATGTTTTTCTTGTCTTTCTCATGAGTCGATCTTACTTCATTTGGGTACTTACTATTGTTAATGTAAGTGCATGTTTTGTGATATGTAATGTCTTGCTCAGGAACCCAAGATAAATAAATCTAATATGTTACAAAGTTTACTAAACTATTTTTTTATATGTTTAAACAATATCAAAGTAACAATATGGAAGCAATATACATAGACAACACATTTAGACAAATGCAAATAATACATATTTCATTTCTGCAGGGTTGCTTCACATTAGGTCATGTTTAAGAAGCTATATTAAATAGTTTAAGTCTTTACAAGTTCATGAATCATAAAGAAACAATAGATACATGTTCTCATAAGAAAATACATAAGTAAAATTGATACAATGAAATACATCTAATGAATAAGATCCACTGTACATGTCAAAGGGTATGCAAGAATAGATACAAGTACATTAATATACAATACAATATTCTATAGTATCTCAAAATATATGATACATAGATACATAAAATGAATAGAAGTCTCCAATATATGAATAATATTAATAAATGGTACACTACGCTAATGAGCATCCAACATCTGCAAATATAAGGGGGATCCAAATGGTAAGAAGACATCACCTCCTGATAGCGTGGTCACCTAGTCAAGCTTCCACTGCCACCATGTAGGAGAGATAATGTATGATTCACACATAGATAATCAATCATAAAATATTCCTAGGAAAGGAATCCTAACAACCAAAACTACCTCAAGGGTAACAAAAACTACTCAAGAATAAGAGATAATAAAAATCAAAAGGACACTCAATCCAAAACCAAAACCATAGATCAAATCAACATCTAGATACCAAATACAAAACAATATCAAATCAAGATAATGTCAATGAAAGATATTCGCATTAAGTCAAAAGCCACATGTCCAAGAAAAATAATCAATAGATAACAACCATCATCAATAAAAGTCATTCACCAAAATTAAGAATATCAACAATAAGTACACCAACAATAAATAGTGGACACTCATCAATAAAAGTTAATTATCAACAATAAATGACATCCAATCGATGAGTAACAGCTCATCATAAATACACCATCAAAAGTAATATCCAATAAGTACACTACTAGAGGAAAATATTAATAAACCATGAAGGAGACTTAGGCTACATACTAGGGAGTGTCATCACATAGTCAAACTACTTGAGTTACCATAGATTGGTCTCTCACTAGAGACTATACCCTCAAGCGTTGAGTTACTTTGGACTGGCCACTCTGGACTTCGAACCCTCAACCTAACACATGCGTAACCAGAATACCCTCTCATGAAGGTGAGGAAAATAAGTCATACCTCTCACTAGGTATCATCTCATTCCCATCCTTAGCCTATACAAGTGCTAAAGACATGAGCTAGGCAATATCTTTAACTTATCTTTTTAATGTGTATCTACATATTTTAAATTACTATGTTATCACTTATTACACAACTTACAACAAGTTACCTTGACAACCCCTTTGGGCCCTGACCCC
This sequence comes from Cupressus sempervirens, assembly GCA_028749045.1. NCBI lineage: Eukaryota > Viridiplantae > Streptophyta > Pinopsida > Cupressales > Cupressaceae > Cupressus > Cupressus sempervirens. The sequence goes on from CM053786.1 coordinate 734,422,622, forward strand.
TGTTGCAAGCCACTCCCATAGACATGTACATAGACTACCTTCCCAAAACTCACAAACCACATCTGTGTCCTATACCACAAAAGTAATACTGATCAAATTTAGTTCCTTAACAGGAAACCTCAAAATAATATTGGTTCTCAAAACCCAAATTCTCATAAATGTTCAATAGCATAAAGCTCATAAAACATAAATCTCAATTCAAATCATAAAGTACATCATGGCATCAAGTCAAATAATTATAAAATAAATCTCAAAAATGCCTCTGGTGCACATCCTAACTTGGCCAACTAAACAACCTACAAAGAAAACTATTACAAAAAATAAACATCACAAAACTATAAATAGAATATAAGAAAACACATAGTTTTCAATCATATAATTTAATTCTATCATTTTCTATTATTTAGTTTAGGTTATAGAGATGTGTTTAAAAATAAGATAATAATATACATGTTAATATAAATTGTTAAATCAATAAGTATTTAAATGCCAAATCTCTTTGAAGATATTAAATATCATGTTATTAATTTAAATAATCTTAAATCATAAATGATTTAATTAATAACATAAATGTATATTATTAGATTAAATATTAATATCTATTTCATTTCTAAAGTATCAATTTGACTTCTATTTAAGTCCAATATTAATATTTACTTTTCATTTAATTCATAATGCAACTAAAGATAACTCAAATTTGAAATTATAATTTTAATTAATTTATTTACAATTTCTCTCATAATATTAAATATTCATGACAAGATAATTATATAGTGAACTTCACTATAAATTCTCTTAAAATATAACTACATCACAATTATATATTTATTAATTTGTAACTCCACTTGCATTAATAAATATATAATAAGTTATATCCCACTAAGAGTTCTAAAAGTAATTGATATTAAAAACTCACTTATAAGAAAATAAATAGTATTTATTTATTTAATTAAATCAAAATATGTAAATAATTTTTTTTAATTTTTAAAAAATATATATTTATTAATTTTTTGAAATTAATAATTAATCATCTAAAAAAGTTTTTAAAAAATTGAAAATTAAATTATATTTTTATAAAATAAAAATAAATATGCAATTAGTATTTTTGCATGCCTTTGATCTTTCAAATCATGCAATCATATTATACTTAGTTTTCTATCTTTAATATATTTGTTTTCACATGCATGTATAAGTTTAGTTACAACATGCTTTCTTTTCAATTAATTTTTTTTTTAAAATATATATTTTACAAGTAAATTATTTTATTTACAAGAAGAATAATTTATTTTTATTTAGAAAAATCATGATAATTACATGGTTCTAATGACCAATTTGAAGTTGAAACCTTAGCTGTTCAATTTGTTGTTTTCTTCCAATTTTCTATAATCAAATTTTTCCTATATTAGAAAGGGTTTTACAAGAATACAGTCATAATATTTTCTAAACTTTTCTACAATTTTCCTTAGTCACATTTTCTTGATTAATAAGTTTTCATTTTTCAAAATCTACAACATAAATTTTTATCCATAATCAATACAATAAATAAATAAGTATTATGCAAGCACCTAAGAAGACACGAAGTAGACAGAGCTTTCAATAAAATTATACAATGAGTTTTCAAACCCTACCTTAAAGCAACAACTAAAATCTAAGACAATCTATGAACACATGCAAATCCAAACCCTCTGAAACTTTCAACAATTCTTTTGCTCCAATTCTAATTTTTTCTCCCCAAAACCTGCATGTCCCTCAAATGAACTACCAACCCCCTAATAAAGAACCCTAACCCTAACTAGGATTTCTATTCTCCAATATTTCAATAACCACCAACTTTATTAAAAATATTAATATTTTAATTGTTTAATCCATTAATGCATACTTAAAGAACTTTTTAATAAAAATATTATTTTATTTTCTTTTTCTCTACTTTATTAATTAGTGCAAGCACTATTTTAAGTGTAGTTTATTATTTAAATCAATAATAATTAAAGCTCAATTTTTAAAAAAATGCAACTCTAATTTAACTATTATTAATTAAATAATTATAATAAAATTATATTAAGTCTTTAATTTTTTAATTCTTTTTCATCCAACTTCTTAAATTAGACTTTTGAATTAAATATTTTAAATTGAAGCACACATTTAATTAATTAAATATTCTCATATTTTAATATTTTCTTTTTAATCAAATAATATTTAATAATTATCTTTTTTTTAAATTTTATTTTAAATTTTTAATAAGAGGGGTAAACGCTTTAACTTGGAGCTATGAACCAGTGAGGCCACAAATGGGAGACCTCATTCCCATTAGATTTGAACCTTGATGGCAAGGATAACAACTCAACAACTTAACTATCACAACATGGCACTATTGGCATGATTAACCCAAATATTATAATTAAATCATTTACCCAATAAATCACACAGTCAAATCCACATAAAAGCAACATTACCAAAACTAACCAAAACTCAAAAGTAAACACAGACAAAGATAAACTCATGGGTTTAAAAAGGATGGAAATTAAGATACATGTCCTCCTTCTTAGAACAAGTAATTAGGTTATGGCTGGGATTGGACTTGAACATTATCTCCCCATTCTTACCATTGAGTTATTGTGAAAGGGTACACTCATACTGATAATTCAGGGAAGTCGATGCCTGGTACCTACAAACCTGTATAAAATGCAAGTATGTACATATACATATATATCTAAGATAAATAGATAATGGTGGGAAGTGGTACATTAGTTAGATCTCAACTAGTAGGTGACTATAACTCCCTCCCTCAACCATATCATGCACGTCAAACATAAATGTAAAACACACACACACACACACACACACACACACACACACATGCAAGTATGAGATAAGTAAATAGTAAACCCTGAATATAAATAACATCATATTATAACACAAATATCTCATCATCATGAGGACATAATAAATATCTTTGTAAGCCACACTATATGACATCATCAATAAAGTAATTTCATTAAATAACTAAGAGAAATTAAAGCATCATCACTACTAGTAGGAAATTGTTACAACCTGACATAATAAATTACTCAAAATATCAAAGTATTTCATTTTCAAATATCAAATAAGGGCTAACACATCTGTAGAAAATTCATACAAAAAATTAACAACTACGTCTACAATGATAGAAAAGGAGGGGTATTACATGATATTACTATCTTTGGTGTGTGATTTAGAACCCACTATGTCATATGCACTCATTAGATTCTTTACAATGCTTTTTTTGTTTGACTCGTCTATCCTTCTTAACCCAAGAATATTTGTGATGGGTCTAAATTTCAAATTTGTGATCATTTTAACAAATAATTGGCATTGACTAGTGATATTTAATTCTTCAAAGAATAATCTCCACATATGATTAAATTTTCTTTGACAAGTACACTTACTAATCTTGTTAGGCATTGATTTCAAAATGTTAGTATCAATATCAATCAAATATTTTGGTCTTCTAAAATGAATTCTAGAAGGTGTTATCATCTCGTCCATTCACTCAACATTTTCAATATCAACATAAGGTTGAGTGAATTGTGTACCTTGAACCAAAGATGATGTGCCTTGGCAATAAGATGCAAAAGATGGAATACCACCTACTTGATGTGTTGATGTTGTGCCTTCAACATGACATGATGGACTATGTACATCTTCGAACATATAAATTGGCGTCTCTTCAACATGAGATGATGATATCACTCTGACATTGGAAGTTGGCATAGCTTCAAAACTCAATTGTCTTCTTGAGCATAAGAGTCTCATTCATTCTCTTTGTCTTTCCAATTCTTCCTCTTTATTTCTTTGTATTAGTGGTTCATGTTCCTTTTTGAAAGACAATTCTTCATTATTGCATTGCAATTTTCTTTGTTCATATAGTAGTTTCATTTTATTTCTTTTAATTTCCAAATCTCTCTCCATATCTTGCATTGTTTGAGTTTTTGATTTCTTCCTTGGCATAATGACTATTTTTACCTTTTATATTATTCAAACACACGAATTACTTACAATTTGTAAATAAAAATTCATTCAAATATATATACAAATTACAATTATTTCAATGAATATACAATATATATTAAACAACTTGCAAAATTATAATGAATTATTCATACATTAAAATTTCTAACCATTTCCAAATAATAATTCATTCAAACATTCCAATTTCAATGAATTCCCTATATAAAAAATAACTTGTCAAATTATAATGAAATTTGTCTCTATAGTAACAAAGAATATTTAAAAATGAGTGCACTAACCTCTTCTATACAAAAGAATAATAAAAAAACCCTTCAAATAGTGTATCTAATGATTGAATTTGGTGCTTTCTAGCTTCCAATACCATGAAAACCATAATTTTTTGTCAAAAAAATAGAACAACATACAAACAAAAATGAAGAATATGGGTTAGTAGGGACCCAAACTTTCCTTATAACCTTTTTTTGGTTTTTTTCATATAGCACATATGCACCATGTGAAATCTCTCTCTCTCTCTCTCTCTCTCTCTCTCTCTCACTCTCATACCTTTCTCATCCTCTCATCCCTTACTCTCTCTCTAGCTCCCCCTTTCTCTCTACCTCCCTTACTCCCTTAAGTTGTATATCTATTTCTCTCACTCTCCTCCCTTTCTCCCTCTCCATTCACTACTCTCTCTTATTCTCTTACTCTACCTTAATCCCCCCTCTCTCTACATCCTATTCCATGCTCTTTCCCCATCCCCTTTTGCTCCATCCTCTCTATTTTTCCCCCTACTTGCTCCCCATCCTCTCTCTCTACAACCTATCCCCTTCTCTCTCCCCATCCTCTACTCTTTCTCATTCTCTACCTCTATCCTTCTGTCTCCCCCTATCCATCCTCTCTATTGAAATAAAAGGCTTACAAAGTGTGCACGTGCATGCTATGTAAGCCTTACATTAAAAAATGTTTTCCATTGCACACACTATTGCGCACATGTGCTAGATAAAGCATTGGATTAAACCAAGTCTAAGGGTTGGATTTTACTTGGGGATCCAACCGAAAGGTTTCAAGGCTCTAAATTGGTGTGAGACATATTTTTTAGCAAGCATACAAAAAATGCTTGAGTTTTCTTCTATGCTCTCCTTCAAGTTTCCTTGTGGTTAAGTATTGATAAAATTAAGTTACATGATATTGTAGATCTCTGTGTTAGCTATATAACCAAATAATTTATTTCTAATTCATACTATTTCAAGCCTTTCAACTATAATTTATTTTTAAAATATGTTCATTTTATCTCAAAACTCAACATGTACTAATTAGGCTATAGATTTTAGCTCATTCATCGAATTTTGCAACAAGTTAGTTTTTTAGAAACTAGACTCCATTCTACACACTTTGAAACAAAGGTTTTGATTTTAGATTAGTTTTCAATAATTCTAGGGGGAGCACACAAATATTTCACATTTTTGGGATGTGCCCTCTTACAAAATTGATTAAAAAAAATACACTATTAAATTACCCAAAAAATCTAAGATAAACTACATAGTGTTAGGTAAATTTTGACCAGAGTGATTAAAGGATTTAAAAAAAAAAAAAAAATTTAGGGGCAACACATTTTGCACTATGTTATGTTTTTTTATAAAAAAATAAATACCACTTTTAGTGGCCCCCTTTTTGGAGGGCCTAAAAATAAATCATTTTGAAAAAAATGTTAGTAGTTTAGAAAATAGATTTTGTAGGAAATACAAATGGGAAATGTATACTTCTGAGAAGGGGGGGTGAATCAGAAGTACTAATCTCTAACCAATAAAACTTTTAACTTTAAAAAAATGCATGCATAAACATATTGAAATACAATGTAAAGTAAATACATCCACATAAATATTTGACACCTGATATGATTACCCAGAAACGCTCCAATGAGAAGGTAAAGCTAGGGTGGGGATGACACCCACAATTCTTCACTACTATAGAAATAAAGTTCACCTATTAAGGTTACATGGTTTGACCATTCTCACGATCTACCTTGTGAAAGACCTACTCTGTTAAAGGCTTACAAGGATTGTTAGATCCCACCTTGTTAAAAGATTTTAACACCCTATTAAAAGTGTGCATGGCTAAAGGACTTTAGAACACTCACCTAGAATGTCACCTTGTTAAAGGTTTTCTCAATGACTGTTAAGTCAACCTTAATATAAAGGATTTCATCCCACTGATACAGTTGTTAGAAAGTACAATAGAATGTTTGATCTGATACACTTACAATCTAGTATTGCTAATTTTATATCTCAATTCAGTCCATCTTGATGCCTTTTGATCTGATATGAAATTGTTGTATCCTCGATCCTCTGTTTTGATAACTAATTATGCAATTTTTTCCTTCTTCTAAGACACCTTGAATACAATGCCTACCCTAGTTTGAATTTTTGCTTGTATTGCCGAACTCTTTTAGGCCAGTTTTATGTTTGATGATTAGTAGCATTGTTTTGAGATTATCAGATATTGTTTTACATTCAGTTAATCTTATGATGAGATTACTTGGTAATCTATACTTCATGTATGCATGATGATTATTATAGTGTTTTCAATTATTGACGATGATTAGTTAGATGGATTATCATATGTGCTTTCTATCGATACTTACCCCATACTGCATGTGTATGGTGTGCGTTTATGTTTTCTTTATGTATGGCATTTCTAATGTGGTTAAGGAAGGGAGTCATAGTCACCTACTAGTCAAGATCTACATAATGCACCACTTCCTACCATTGCCTGTTTAGCTTAGTATATATTATGTTTGTACATGCATGGATTTTATGTAGATTGCAAGTATCGAGTATCGACTTTCTTGAATTGCCAAGATGAGCGTACCCTATCACATTATCTCAATGGTAAGAAAGGGGAGATAAATTCTTAAGTCCAAATCCCAAACTTTTAAGCCATTTGTCCTAGATAATTAGGACAAATATCCCAATTGAGTACCCTCCAAATGTGTCGAATGATGTTAATTTGTGATTATAACCCTTTAGTTTGATTTTGTATGTGTTTTGCTATGATGGGTTTTTGTATTTTGTTTTATGATTCTTTGGTGACTTTTTTATTAATTAAGTCTAATTAAAAGATTAAATTAATGATTTAATTTAATGAAAAATTATTATGATATTTTAATATTTAATTATATTTAATTAATTGGAAAATTAATTAAATATATTTAGAGTTCATTTTTAAATAAATACTAAATAATAATATTATTTAAGTTAGTAAATATTTTATCAATTAAGTTTCAAAAATAAATTAAAAAGTGAAAAGATATTAATTTATTAAAAAGTTTTAAGTTTGCATGATGTGTGCATGAGATTAAAATATAAGAAATTAATTAAGAAGATAAAAAAAGTGAATTTAATAAAAATATTTTAATTGCATAAAGTGCACATGAGATTAAAATTTAATAAATTATTTGAAAAGTGAAGTCAAGTAAAAAGTAAATCAAGTTATTTTATAATGCAATTAACGTGCATGGAAAAGATTAAGAAAAGATTAAGAAAGTTAATTTATAGTTGGAGTTTGATGAGTAAGGAGTTCTCTTGGGTGAATGCACAATTAGTGCTCTGATTTTAGGAGAGAACTTCATATCACAACTTGGGGGTTCATTTTTGAGGGACAACGAATTTTGATCACAAATTTTGGAGTAGGAAGGAATTTTCAGAAAGGGGAAGGTTCTGAGAGGAGGAATTTCTTTACAACTTTCTTGGGCGTAGCGATTAGCATCAATGTCCAGGTAGACACTTGTGATTATTCGCTAAGTTAATTATGCTCTTTTCTTTCCTTGTCTTCATCATGAATATGAATTGTTTGTTCAATTTTTCCTGTGATGAATCTTTCAGTATTATATTTTGAAATTATTAGAATTTTTGTGGAAATTTTTTTGAATACATGGAGATTATAGTATTGTTAAAACCTTCTTTCAATAGATTTGAATATGGAAAATTAAATGGGGAGGGTTTGAACGAAATAGAAATTTATATTGCAAATTTGTTGGTTTTTCCAGAAATTGAACAAGAAGGGTTTTGTGTTAAATGCTAAATTTCAATTGAAAAAGAATTCAACTAGTTGGTCATACTTCATCTAACAAATTTAGGTTGAAACTTTTTATTAAAAAAATTTTTAAAAAATAAAATTAAATATATATTAATATAATTGATTAGGGGGCTTTGGTTTCTTTTTAAAAATTTATATAAATTTTTTCATGAAATAAAAATTTAAAAAATAATAATAATAAATTGTTTTTTTATAAAAAATATATTAAAAATAATAATTTTGGGCTCAATACCCCTACCGGCGGCAGCTGTACTTGCAAAATATATTAAAAAATAATAATTTTTTTGGGGGGCGGGGGGGAGTGGAGCCACCACCCCCCACCTACCAATATGCCTACTGACGATAGCCATACCTTCTATCTCAGGCCCTGTGACAGTAGGGAAGAGCCACACGACTTTATTAAAGGGCTGATGGCTTATGTGATATGCAAATTTGATTTTTATTTTAAAATTTATATGTGATATGCAATATTAATTTTAAATATTATTTATTGAATTGAATTTTATTATCTATTTTAATTATTAATTAAAATATGTTTATTTTATATATGTATAATTATTAATTAGTTTAATTAAGTAAAATTTTATTTATTTATTAATAATGAAAATTAGTTAATAGAGTTATTGAATTATTGAATTATTAATGATTTTGAATTTAATAAAATTGATAGTTATTTTATTTGAAATCAATGAGGATTATTTTAAATAAATGAATATCCTTAGATTATTTTTAGGAAATTGACTTTAATAATGGGGGTAATTTTATATATTTGAGTCGAACAAATGCATGGGTTAACCTATAGGGTAAATGGAGAATCTTTTACCTAGAACATACACTGAAACAAAAACTGAAACTTTATAATTAACTCAATCATGTGTTTTCAAAATAAACCAAATTGTGAGACTATCTTCTTTCTATGTGTTGTCTATGTTTTGGGGTTTTGAGGTTTGATCTAGCTTGACCAGTCTTAGGCTGTTACTAGAGGCTCAGGAGTTCTGTGTGTGTGATGTTATGATGTTTGATCTTGATCTTTTAAACCCAACCATGGTAATGTGTCTAGTATGCTCTATGATGTGTGTTGATTTATTGAATTGTTATTGCTTTCCAATGTTCTTATGTGACACTGAGGTGAATGTATGACCTACTTGACTTAACCATTTTTGAGTCCTTGATCAGTTATATTTGAATTACTTTCCATTCACTTTGATAGGAGTGAGGTGTTTGTTTGTTTTTTTCTTGGTGATGTCATGTTGTGACATGTTTGACTTAACCATTATGAGTCTTTGATCAATATTATTTTGGGATTCTTTCCAGTTGCTCATAGAGAATTGATGTGATTATTGTGAATTATCTTTTGATGCTTTCCAGTCACTTGTATAAGACTGAGGTGATTTTATATGATTCTTTGATTTATACTTTTATGAGCCTATGGTAGGTTATCTATATGTAAAGTCGAGAAGTGGCTTGCAATGGAGGCCGAGGCTCTAAGTGGTTCTTAGGGTAACCCATTATAAGTTGTTTAATAAGTGAAAACATTACACTAAATGGGAATAAAATTAACCTAATAAGTGTCTTTGTATGTTTTCACCCATGCTTCAAGTGCTAGTATAGACTAGGATAGGAGTAGAGAGAACGCTTGGTTGCAACCTTGCATCCATAGTATGCCTTGTCAGTACAAGAGGATACTAGTGGCCGCATAGAGATCACTAGGGGGCCAAGGTCTTGAGAGACTACCAGGGTAACTCTAGCATGATTCGTGTGATGACACTTGCCTGCTTACATAGTAGGTTTCCTACATGTCTTTTTGTGCCTTTTGGAATTAGATGTTGATCTATCTTATAACCTTTGAGTTAGATTGCTTATAGGGTTTCCTGGACTTAGATAGTACTTTTGATATTTTTATTAATATTCTATTTGGGACTTGAGACTATCTCCTCAATACGGTGGGAGTGGGCCATTTAGGTTCTACGCGGTTGGGTGGTAGTGCTTTTTACTCTTACCATTGAGATCTGTCTGTAGTCACCATGGCTGGAGCATTCCTTGTCTGCAATTACTTTCATTCTATCTCTGTATCATTATGATGGATGTTTATATCTTTTATGATGGATGGATATAACATGTATGGTGGATGGTTTCATTTATTTGATTGTACTTGTATCATGGATATGAGGAGGATGATATATTTGTATTTCTACATATGTATATTCTTTTAGCCTTTCATACCTTGTGACATGTACAGTGGATGATTGAGCATTCCAAATTTCATTTGCCAAGAGGCATTTAGAACAAATGCATATTATTTATTGGACATTGGAATTTTCATTATTCTTTCATATGGATGTGGTATTTGTTAGACTTAGTATTAACTAAATTTAAATTTGACTCAATGTCTTGGGATCCTTACGGAATGTAACCTATTATTTATGCTTATAGTTGATTGTATGTTATTGCTTCCACTACTTTGTGTTTGATGTGTATGATTCATCTTTCTTTTTTTTTAAATTTTTTTTTAAAATGTTGGTAAACTTAGTAAAACTTTAGGTTATTTCTTTCGGATCCCTTGGTGGGGTGTTACATTTAATGTATACTGATCAATTCACCCCTTTTCACTTCCTTTGAATCTTTTCTAGTATCACCTCCTCGCATGCATTCTCTAATGCTCTCTCACATACTAAATTATGGGGCTTCATATCTCTTTTTAAGAGACTTTGGTGGCTTAGGGTTAGGTATGAATCTACGATTGAGATTCATTCATTTTTCTCGCTCAATTCCTTCCATTTTTCTAATTGGTTGCATTTTGATCACATAGGGAATCCAAATAGATTTGATATTTTCTTCAAAGCTTCAAGATCTTTTGTTCAAAGCTTCAAGATATTGATCACTATTCACTCGACACTTGAAACTTGCTCAGCTCTATCTATTTTCTTAGCACTTGATTGTCTTGGCACATGAGTGACTCGAAACTCATTGCAACTTGGCATCTATACATATTATACTTGACATATGTTACTAGCTCGGCATGAACTTAGTAAATTTCTTAACTGTGTTGACACTGAATTGTCAAAACCAATCTGAGATCAACAATCTCCCCTTTTGACATGAGTGGCAAAAAAACTTAACTATACATGATGAATCTAATATCTTTGAGTATAATATACATCCAATTCGGCTTATATACAAAACTTCAAAATTGTTCAAAATTTTGTAATGGACCATTTACCTCAAAATTTTATAACTCCCCCTGAGTTAATGTGTTTTTTCTATATCCAAAATCTCTTTAAGTAGATTTTCCTCTTGTTGTTACTCTTTTTCTTCAATCATTTTGATACTCTTTATTTGAAATCTACTTTTCTACTATTTTCTCCCCTTTATTTTCTCTTTTCTCTATTTATTTATATCTTCCCCTTTTACATGTCTCCCCCTTTCATATTTGTCTCCATCTTTTATCTCCCCCTTTAAATATTTATCCCTCTCTTTGACACTTATGTGAAAGGGTCTATACACTAAGTTTGTATTTATCCAAGAAGTTCTTATTCACTTCCATTACAATCTTGAGAGCAACATCCCAGTTGTCTATTGCAACATCTAATGATTTGATTTGGATGGTTGTCTCTACTGCAAGGTGAACTAAGCCATCCAGTGTTGAAAGATTAGGATATTTCTTTAGCACTTCTTTTGCATAGGCTAGTTCCTTCTATAGTATTTCTATGTGAGGGGTCAGGGAAGCTAGAATGTGGACTAGCTTGACTCTTGTGTTAGCCTCTTCTTCTATTAATATAGCTAGTTCCTTTTGTGTGTGAAGCACTGTATGGAGATGCTTCTCACTTTGAGCTAGATTTTGAGGCAGTTGTGAGCTTGAAATTTTCAAATTCCTTTCTAAACTCAAAATCATGTGGCTTGTCTCTTGTGTGAAGTGTGGGGTCACACAATTTTGAGTACAATGAGAATATATTCTCAAGTACCTTCTTCACTTTTTCTATCTTTGTAGCCAACTCAACTTGTGATGGTGTTATTTCACTAGATATCTTCTCATTAACTTTACCTTGAAACTTTTTTTTAGACCATTCCATGAGTTTTGCATTGGTTTCCTAGTCTTCATTTGTCACCTATTCAACAATTTTTGCTAATTGTTCCAATATAGGCTTGGTTTCATTAGGTGTTTACAAACTGAATGAATCTAAAAAGATGTCTTTGATCTCATGCAGTGCTTGCCTTTGCTTATACTCCTTTCTAAGCATTTCTTGGTTCTTCTACCTTTCCAATGCCTCTTGCATGATATTGATCTATTCTAGGTTCACGGTTGCATATTCATATTTTGGTATTACCATTTCTTCATCTAATGTTGGATCTCCATAATGAAGTACCCTTGTAACCTTTTTGGAGCTCAAGCCTAGTGCAAAAATATGAAGTGGCATTGCATCAATGCTTGGCTTCTTAAGGACTTTAGTAGGAGTTCTAGTTGTTCGTAAATTGACCAATGTCTGAATGGCTTCCTACTCCTTTTCCTTTGGAATTTCCTTGTCTTCTTTTGATCTTCCTTGATCAATTAAAATTATTTTTGGTGCACCTTGTGTTTGTGCAGTAGGTATAGATACCTTTGTTTGTCCTACTTGTTCCTTTGTGGGCTCCTCTGCAGTCTTAGTCTATTGTTCAATCATAACAACTTTGACTATGGTATCAACCTTTGTTGATGTATCTTCTGATGCTTGCTCTTGAGGTTGACCACTAGTAGCTATAGAGATGACAAAAGGTGGTTCTTGTTTGTTCATATTATGCCTAGTTATGTCAGCTACTACTTTTTGTAACTCATCGACACTGGCCAATACTTGATTATCACATGATTTAGCCTGTAATGTGGATTGGTCAAGGATATTCTTTAGATCCTTTGCAATTAATGGATTAATATTTTGAGCTAAGCTATCAAGACCATCTTTCACTTTTATTGTGAGTACACGTGTGTTTGTGTCATGTGGAGGGCTTAATGGTGGTAGTTGTGTGTCTGGCACACCTTGATCTGTTTGCTACTCCTCAATTATTTCCATTTCATCTCCCTTTTGTTGTGTCTCCTCCACTGTGTTATCTCCCTTTTCTTTCTCAATTTCACCTTCCTTATCATCTTCATCTTCTCCATTGTTTCTTCGCTCAAAGGGATCCTCTTCTCCTTCCTTGACAGTAGTCAAGCCATATATCAACTTCCACATTTGAGTTAATTTCTTTACAACATCTTCAATCTTGTTTTGAAGTATGTTGAATGCCCTATATTTGGGTGCAAAATTGCTACCATGTTTCTTGTTTGCCTTTTTTATTTTCCCTTTTGACAATTCTGGCATCACTTGTGCCAATGTAGAATCTCTTATTTCATTCTCCATATTTAGGCAATAATGCCATTTATTCTCAACAATTGAATATAAATCTTTGGGCATTCCATTATCAAATTTAAGTGGGGTATTCTTGAATTTTTCCATCATGGCATACACTAATTCTTCAACCTTATTTTGATCTTCTCTACTCAATTTATTAAAATCAATATTTTTTCAAACTAGTTAAGTTTGCACTGTCCCTAACATTATCACAAATGTTCTCAATATTAGACTTAGGAGCATGACTTACCACTCTGAACTGGCTTGTGTCTTCTAACTTGGTCCTTTCATCATCAGATTCTAGTTGTGCAACATATTTTCTCCTTAATTTATTTTGCATAGGACCTTGTTGTTCAATAGCCTTCTTCTTTTCTTTTACTTGCTCCTTGGCCTTTTGAGTGGTGGCCCTTGTGGCTGGAGTAGTAGACTTTGCAATGCTTGGATTTGCAATTTTCTTTCCCTTTGGCTGAGCTGTAGGCTATTTCTTAGCCTTTCTCTTCTTTGGTTCTTGTTTTGTTGGTGCTTTCTCAACTTGTTCCTCCTCAACACCTTCTTCTTCATCTTCACCCATACCTTGGGTTAGGGCAAGAGTTTCTTGGCCCTACTCTTGTTTTTCCTCTTCATCATCATCATCATCATCATCATCATCATCATTTCCTTTTAATCCTTCACCAAACTTGGCTTTAAGCTTCTTTACCATTTTATCCTTCTTCTTAAGAGTAGAGGTAGTTTTCAACTGCATTTCAACCTTATATTTGACAACATCATAATTATGAAAGATTTTTGCTGACTTGTCAACTTCTTCTACAAGTAGTGCAGTGATGGCAACTAATGCCTCGTCTATGTTAATTTCATAACCCAAAGGCCTTAGCCATCTCAATCTATGTACTATAGCTTGGATAAAGGTGTAATCAGTGTCTACCAAGAAACAAATGTCATTATAGTACTTCTCCACCAAGGAAACTGGAATTATCAGCCTCTGTTTCATTGACTGCTTGGAATCCTTAAAGTAGCTAGTCATCACTAACTCAAAATTGTCTCCCATTTGTTTAATGTACTCATTTATTTGCATAGCCATAGATCTATTGGTCTTCCATCCTATCTTACCAAAAGATGGGAATTCATTTTGAACATAGAAAAATATACATATGAATATGGAACCAAACTTACATTGAGCACTTTTGGACTTCGTTATTACTCCTAAGTTCTCCATTATTTGCTGCAACTATAGCTTTGCCAAATCATAAGTATGATCTTTCTTCACAATCTTGTATCCTACATCAACTACAATACATGGAACACTATTCAGTTAGCTTGACTAATAGAATTTGTGAGATATGACTCTCATTGCAAATTCAAGAAGTGGATCCTTGATAGTATCAATTATCATTCCTCTCTTGTTCCACTTTTCCCCAGTATTTTTCTCAATTGCTTCTTTTGAGTCACTCCTTACGGTATTGGGTTGATCTAGGGTTGGGTATCCTATAACCCTATGTACAATCCTTTTGATAGTTTGATAGGTCCTCCTTCTAGCCATAGGCATCCATCATGGATTTTGCTTAAGATAATTCTTATCCATTCTGTTTTGAAGACAATGGGGAAATCTAGGGCACATGTTAGTCCCTTTTTTTCTACAATTTTGAATTCTTCTTTTAAAACTCCATTTTTACATGATTTATCATACACCTGATGTCTTTCCATGTCTCCAATTCCTCCAACCTTGTAATTGTAACACTTTCTTATGTCTTGTACCATTACGACCTTGGGTGGAATAATAGATAATGCTCCTACCGGGTCATTTTTGTATGCAACCTCTAGAATAGCCCAAAAGTCTAGTTGTTTTACCTCATTACTGACCAACTAAACTTCAAATGGTTCCTTATCCTTAGGATTCTTAGAGCTAGAGGCCATTTTGAAAACTAGGGCTTCAACAAATATAAAACTATATAACTGCGTAACTCAACATGTGAAGAATACCTTTAGATCGATGAAATAATGCTTGATCATTGCTGGAATCCATGCAAATGCTTTGTTCTTTATTGAAATCACTTCTTAATGCATTTAATGCATGGTGCTTATATAGGTGTAAACTTAGCTTCTATGCAATTTCTATTTCACTCAACATCCATTAGAATTACCCTTACTCAGCTCTAATAGGAATTTTCTTCACTCGATAGCTACTACTAACTCGGTTTCAACTGACTTTAGCTGACAACTCGGCACATACTAAAATTTTACTCCACAATTGAAGAGAACTTTCACACTCGATAGTGAGATGAAAACTTAAAGTTTGACCTTGGTTTTTCCTTGTTGACTTGCATCTTTATTTATGCTAATTTACCCCTTTTAGCACTAATCTATCTTGGAACTAATGTAGGATGAAGCATTTAAATATCAGTCCCACATACCTCTTTTTTCTTAGTTTGATGAAATGTGATTACTTGAACTTTCAGGTGAAGTGATCCCTTCATTTGATGTGCTACATCCATCTTTCTTCCTCCATGTTTTGTTCATCTCTCCTTTGATGTGCTCAAAATCTACCTTGCCTTATCCTTTATTGAACTTTGAGTTAGGGGCCTTTGTTCTTGTTGGGCAATGCTTGCTAATATGACTAGTCTTCAAACAACTAAAGCATGTAGTTTGACTCAACCATCTATTGTAGCTGCCACTAAAGTGTGTTCTTATGCAATTCTTAGGGATGTGTCCATACCCTTGACAATAATGATAGCTATGTCTTTTATTGTAATCCCAATTATAGGAATTTTCATAGCTTCTTCCCTTTGTTGAATTTTTTGATGACCATGTGGTCTTGGATCTACATTTAAAGGCTTTGTGTCCAGACTTCTAACAATTGTAGCAACATCCTTTAAATTTTGGTACATGCATGGTTCTTGTTCTGCATTCATGTGCTTGATGACCTTGTTTGTTGCACTTGTGATAATGAATCATGTTCTTTGGCTTAGCATTCTGACTAGCATTCTTGCTCCTACAAACATTAGCTACATGTCCTTTCTTTCCACAATGATGACAAGTAGGTTTAGAATTATTACCTTTATTATTTCTTTCCTCAGTAGCTTTGGATGTTTCTCCTTCTTCAATGCATGTGTAGCCCAATCTTGATGTGTCTTTATTGGATCTAGGTGATTTAAGTAGTTGCTCAAAGTACATGATGACTTCATTTGGTTTGTTGAAACTTTCAACAAACTCCTTTTCTCTTTTCAAGTCATTCTGCAATTTCTCATTCTATAACTTCAATGTGATTATCTCAATGTCCTTGACATTCAACTCATGATGAGCATTCATCATTTGGCTTAGGGTGTCCAATTGCATGTTTGAGAACCTAGATAGCTTTGATGATTTTTCTTCCAATCTATTTGAAAAAATTCTTTTGTCTTCTTCAATCATGGTCTTGTCTTCTATAGCTTTCTTCTTTTGTTCAGTCACCTCACATAGCAATATAGCTTGTGATTCTTGCTCCAACTGGAGATTTCTGATCTCCTCAACTTGTGCTTTGTTCTTGTCCATGAGATCTACAATTGCTGCATCAAATTCATAGGAATTACCATCTCCAAATAACTTTGTGGTGTCAATCTCTTTGTATTGAGTGTCATTTTTAGCTATAGAAATCTCTTTCCTTCTCTTTTATGAACTTCTCAAGGCATCTCTGGCTTCATTTAGTTGTTGTAGTAAGAGATGTATCTCAATCTCCTAATTTTCAATGGTCTTTTCCAACTTGTAAACTTCCATCTTGAGATCTTTTCTCCAAGCCGTAAGGCTTCTCTTGATGAGAACTCCACTATGATACCTATTGTTGGAAATACAAATGGGAAATGTATACCTCTAAGGGGAAGGGGGTGAATTAGAAGTACTAATCTCTAACCAATAAAACTTTTGACTTTAAAAAAATGCATGCATAAACATATTGAAATATAATGTAAAGTAAATGCATCCACATAAACACTTGACACCAAATATGATTACCCAAAAACCCTCCAATGATAAGGTAAAACTGGGGTGGGGATGACACCCATAATTCTTCACTACTGCAATAATTAAGTTCACCTGTTAAGGTTACATGGTTTGACCATTCTCATGATCTGCCCTATGAAAGGCCTACCCTATTAAAAGCTTACAAGGATTGCTAGATCCCACCTTGTTAAAGGATGTTAACACCCTATTAATAGTGTGCTTGGCTAAAGGAATTTAGAACACTTACTTGGAATATCACCTTGTTAAAGGATTTCTCAATGACTGTTAAGTCAACCTTAATATAAAGGATTTCATCCTGCTGATATAGTTGTCAGAAAGTACAGTAGAATGTTTGATCTGATATGCTTACAATCTAGTATTGCTGATTTTATATCTCAATTCAGTCCATCTTGATCCCTTTTGATCTGATATGAAATTTTTGTATCCTCAATCCTCTGTTTTGATAACTAATTCTACAATTTTGTCCTTCTTCTAAGACACCTTGAATGATTCACCCCTTTCACTTCCTTTGAATCTTCCCTAGTATCACCTCCTTGAATGCATTCTCTAATTCTCTTTCTCACATATTGGATTATGGGGCTTTGTCTCCCTTTATAAAAGACTTTGGTGGCTTAGGGTTAGGTATGAATCTATGATTGAGATTCATTCATTTTTCCCACTCAATTCCTTTCATTTTTTTGATTGGTTGCATGTTGATTGCATAGGGAATCCAAATAGATTTGATCTTATCTTCAAAGCTTCGAGATCTATCCATATGTCAGCTCAAAAATGGTTTACATAGTTGTTTGTACCATCAAAAACAACTAGATCAATTCTATGTTACTCAACACTTGATAATACTAATGCTCAGCACATACAATAATTCTGTCTGGCTTGACACTTGAACTTGCTCAACATCTATTGTTCACTCAGCACTTGAAACTTTCTCGACTCTGTCTATTTTCTCAGCACTTGATTGTCTCAGCACATGAGTGACTCAACACTCATTTTAACTCGACATCTATACATATTATATTCAACATATGTTATTAGCTCCACATGAACTTAGTAAATTTCTTAAGTGTGTTGACACTCAATTGTCAAAACCAATCTGAGATCAACAGATTCAAAGGACTCCTACTTTTTTTTTGGTCATATCTTAAAATTTTGAGCATAACTATCTTCAAATTCTTGTCGAAGTTTAGGAATTGTTGATTTTAGAAGAAAAAAAGTGGCCAGTTATATCCCCCTTTTCGCACCACAACTTTGTGCACTTACCTAAATGCACTATTTGAAGAAGTAATTGAATTTGTGGTGATAGATATTTTTGGTGGAATATGTCAAGATCATCTAAAGTTCCTTTTATAAGGTTTTTCTGTGAAAAATGGGATGGCAAGGGAATTTAGAGTTTTAAGGACACTTTCATTAATGGTAATCTTATTTCATGGGAACCTCTAACTTCAAACTTTGAGATCACTCATATCCAATGAAATACATATTATTTGTCAAAAGAATCTTTCTCTACTTTGAACCTTCCTAGACCATACTTTAACTCTAACACTTGCTCTACTTGCCTGATTTGGAGTGAATCTATCCTCCTAGATAATGTCAAAGAAAAATTATTTTATAACTCTCTTTCTTATAATGCTAAAATTCTCCTATTGAAAGAGAAGATTGTTGAAGTATAGAAATGAAGGAGATTTTTGAAACCTATCATTAGAATTCTCATTATTTTGGCACTAATGTCAAACTTGCTACTTGCTGGTAAGACAATTGCTAACTTTGGTTTGAATGCTATCATTTCATTGATTGATGAAGAGGATTTGAAAAGAAAGTATAACAAGAATACATAGATTTTTTTTGAGTTATATGGTGTATAAAAGGAGCACTAAGACCAAGTAAGACTTTGATGATATAGTGTATTGTTTATCTACATAAGGCTACAATAAAAGGATACTTGAGCAAAGGCAAGAAGAAGACTAAGCAAAAAGAAATGTGTTAGCCAAACCTAACTAAGCAAATAGTGGAAGCCGAGTAATTTAGCTCAAGCTAACTAAAAAGTTAGTTGTGACCAAGAAAGTTCAGTATGTGTCAAGCATAAGATGAATGGCAGTAATGACCAAGCAAAAACTTAGTTCATGCTGAGAAACCTACTATTGACCAAGTATCAGAAGCATGTTATTACTAAGAAAACATGTTATTTTAGAGTGATAGTAAAAAGAGTTCGATCAAAGATTTGATGAATCTGAGCTGACAAATTTGATTTCTTGAATTATGTGAAGTGTGTTGAAAATAAGTATGATGAGCTGGTGGCATATAATTCAAGGTAAACTGTTTGAAGATGAATTTGAAGAGGATTCTAAGAGAAGTTTCTAAAGGGAAAAAAATGGAAAAGAGGGAGGATTCAATGAATCTAACCTAACTCAAGATGGATGATTATGATGAAGTGACAAGAGATCAAAATTCTCTATATAAGGAGATACAAGGCCAGAAGGAAAGTGTGAAGTGTCTGAGAAAAAAAGAAAAGGATTTTGGAGGTGTTGCTTCATATGGTGGCCAAAGGAATGAACCTACAGTTGGCATACTAAGAATGAAGGCTTAAAGGATGTGAAGGAAAGAAGGGTGCACAAGCAACCAAAGATGAAGAGGAATGAATGCCAAGAAAATGGAGAGCTGAATGAGAGATTTGTAATAAGCAAGTGAGTTGTGTTGTTATCAGATCAATTCCTACTATTACTTTCTAGTAATTGTATTAGTCTGGATAAATCCTTTGGATTAAACTCGACCTAATAGTCATGAGTAAATCCTTTAATAGAGTGAAAATCTAATAGAATGTTCTAAAGTCCTCTAACAAGGCTCATTTTTAATAGGGTAATTAAAATCCTTTAATCATCAAGCTCACACTTAATAGTGTCTATTTAAACCTTAATAGAGTTGGCTCCTCTCAGGGTGTTGATCTGATTTTTTTTTAAAAAAAAATTCTTCCAATCGAGGTAAAAAAAAATTGAATCGAGTCAAAATTGTAGCCCTAGTTGTGAGAATTTTGAGAAAATTAAGCCTTATGAGCGCTTTTAATGCACATGTACCTAGCTGTACTTTTGAGCCCCAAGAGGTGTTTAATGTTTCTAACACCTTTCATTCAATGCGTATACTTGTTCCATGAAATTAAATCATCATTCTTAGTTGTTTTGTGAAGTCCCATTTTGAGCATTTGTCAAATATGCATTTTTGCTTGTGTCAAACAATGACAAGAGGCTATGTTTGCAAGTGAATATCTCACACCCAGTAATGTGTCATGACTCATGGCTTTGGGAGTGCTTAGTGTCCATACCAGAGAGCCTATGTTTTAGATTCTGAGTCATTTTGAATCAGTTTGACTAGGTTTTGAATCCCTCAAAGTTGGTTGTTTATCAATGTCATGCTGATGTAATTAATTTTGAATTCTCGAAGGCCCTGTTTGACGAATTATAACTTTGAACTAGTTGACTAAAATGATAAAATTCCTTTTGCATTACATTTTAGAGGTTAGAGACATGCTATGTTTCAAGTTTGGGCTTATGACGAATCCATTTGATAAGTTTTCAAACACAATTCCAAATGGAATTTCTATCTTTTTACTGGTGTCAGCACATGAAAATTTGTAGGAACCCTGTTCATGATTTTATAACTTGAAATCTATAATAGGTGAGATCGAATGGATTGTACCACTATGTTGTACTCTAAAAATACTTTAAGTGTGTAAACTTTCAAGTCATGATGAATCCATCTGCATAGTTTTCCAGGTCAATTTTATTTGCAAAAATTGGTTCTTTGCCATTGTTTCAATTTGCAAATTTTGAGTAGCCCACTTTGACTGCTTGCCATTTGCATCTAGTTAATTTTCATGAGCTCAAATCCTAGATTTATACTCTCCTCATGACAGAGAATCAACGCCCCAATTTTCATACCCCAAAATGTTTGTTTACCTAGTTTTCAAAGCCAAATCTGAATGCATTTTACTACTTTCTAACATGCTTTCTTGTAGGTAGTTCTGAGAGGTCAACTTTGATAGTGAATATCTTTTGATTGAGAATTCATCATAGGATGAGATTCAATAGGGTAAGAGTGTGTAGAACAAAGAGTCAGTATACCAATTTTTTGAGCTCGATCAGG
Organism: Cupressus sempervirens; assembly: GCA_028749045.1. Lineage (NCBI taxonomy): Eukaryota > Viridiplantae > Streptophyta > Pinopsida > Cupressales > Cupressaceae > Cupressus > Cupressus sempervirens. The sequence continues at coordinate 734,444,185 of CM053786.1, forward strand.
TGTTCTAGTCAGTTTTTAAGGTTGGTCAAAGGACCCTTTGGCATTAAATTGGCAGTTTGCATATAAGTGATAAAATGAGCTTTAATTGATAGTTCAATGATCGAATTTGATTTTGATCAATATCAGATGATGAATAGATTAGTTTTTCTTTTTAGTTGTTTGGAAACAATTTTTTTTTAGTTGGACCCACTTTGGCACCCAACTAATCTTGTCGTAATGATAGGACACTATTGAATATTCAAAGGGACTAAAATGGGTTATAATGTTTTTATTTTGTTAAGATATTGTAATACAAATGCATGTCTAATAGTGATTGTAGTGACTTCATTGAGGAAGATGTGTTAGACCATGAAAGGAGGTTTTCAAAGTAAAAGAACAGACACTGGTCAGATTCATAAATTGAAACATCAAAAAGTTTGGGCTTTCTGGAAGAGGAATTTCTAGAAAAAGATGGCAAGAATGATATTGATGATTTAGATTTAGATATGAAATTTTTCTCTAACAGTGAGGACAGAGGCTTTTTATGAACAAAAATTTGGAATTGAAGCCATGCTTAGAAAGAGGGGGTTGCATAACTTTGGATTGAGAATTGTCCAGTGGAGTTCCATGCTCAATGTAGCAGTCTGGAAGAGCCATTGGTCTCCATTGAAAAAAGAAAAACAAAGTGCATTTTAAAACCTAACATTGTTGATATATTAAAGCATAACCAATACTATCCAATGTTAGACAAGACTTCCACCAAAATCAATCTTGATTTAGCTCTTTTGAAATTGGGATAAAGGAATGATTCTTAAAGATAAAATGAAAGTATCCTGTAGCTGAGCCCATCCATGCTAAGAGATGAAACTATTCTTGTTTGATATTGACCTTAGAATGGGGGAGCCCCATGCTTTGGCATGTAAAAAATAGGGGTGTCCATGCTTTGAAAAGGGGAGACTCACATACACAAGGGGAAAAAGTCCAAGAAAGAGAAAGCATAGGGGTGTTCACGATAGGGAAGCTATTGAAATACATGAATACATCAATAATGGAAGGTATGCATGTGAGAGAGAATGTAGAGGAAGAAAGGAAGTTTCCAGCTTGAAGAACAAGGGAGCTCGATGAATGAAGAAAGTGACCAATAAGAAATGGAGAAATACCCACGTTAGGAACAGAGCAGGGGAGTCAACATTAACAACAATCCACGCATTCTAGGAGCCCACATAGGTTAAGAGGTACAAAAGGACATTTCAAAGGGGTTTGAGAAAAAAACATTCTAATATGCAATACTATGTCAATGGATGGCAGCTAAACACTAATTAGTCCATTCTGTGTAGAATGAATCCTTTGGAATGGGTCATTTTATAAAATGCTTTGTAAACACATAAGATAGATTAGCAAGCCATTGTAGAAGAGGTTGTAGCATATGAAAGGTTGTCCACACATTGAGGAGAGACCACCATATTATGCTGAAAGGAGATGGCAGGGCAATCTAAAATGACAAAGCTGTAGAATACAATCTAAAAGAGATCCCACATAATAGAGAAAAGGGAGAAAATGCATAAAGAGAAGTCGGCCCCCCAGGAAATAATGGATGATACAGTGAACATGTTTGTCCCACATTCATTATGTGGTAGATGTTTTAAGTATTTAAATACAAACCTACAAAATGAGCTTAATGTCTTAAAGATAATGGCTTTTGTGAAAGCCAAGTCTATGCATAGGGCCCAATAATGCAGGCGGATGCTAGCTGGAGGATGTCAGAGAAGAAATTTTAAATGAATGCACAAGTGAGATGATGTGGCAACAAAGCACAAGATCGTGACATGTGGCTGCATCGAAGGGCTAGTGCATGCCCACAAAATGAAGATGCTCAATGGTTAAATAATGCAAAAATGTAGGAAGATGACAAGTGGTAGTGGGTCTCAGCGCATGGTGATGTGGCAATCAATGGTTGGTTCAGACTGGAGGCTTAAGATCATGACACATGTCCAGATCCTACGGTCATCGCAATCTCGCAATACGAAGATGCAAGGTGGTTAAGTGAAGTGAGTATGCAGGTGATCAACATGTGGTAGTGGGTCCCTATGCATGATGATGTGATAGATACAATGAGGAGACCAATCAAAAGATGACACATGGCACCCAATGGCAGGAATCAACCAATCAGGTGCTGCTATGTGGCACACTTGGTCAAACTTAGTTTGACCCAAAATGCAAGGATAAAGGAGAAAAATGAAAATATTTAAAATACAATTTTTTTAATCATTTTTGCAAATTTAAAAATATGCATGTTCAAACACTTTTAAATCAAAAGGGGTTTTATTCTAAAGTTTATACTTTAGATTTTTCAAAATTTTTGATTTTAAAGTTGAAGACTTGAGCCTTATACCAGGGGGGTGAGTTTTAAATAGACTTTCAGGGGGTTCCTAAGATGTAAATATAGTGATGTTATATATCACCAAAATTGGGAGAAGACAAACATTCTGATTATGGAGTTCATTTTTGCATAGGAATTCATTGTTTCGAGTAATAGCCAGAAATGTAAAATTTGGGGCCTTTTAAATGGAATTGGTAAAAAATTGAAAATCTAGTTAGAAGCTTGGTAAAACATGGTAAAGAGACAGTTGGGGTTGAATTTGGTCACTTTAAGACCAATTTAACCTCAATTCCTTCAGTATTTTAGTAGGCTTTCAGATTTTGGTGACTAAAATGGTTTTCATCATTTAGCAGGAGATATTTTCAGATCAGTTATAGGAAAGTGATGAAAATAAAAATTAGATCAAAGGGGAAAGAGATTAGAGAGAGTCTTTTTAGTTGCACAGGATTGAATTCCAAGTGGACACATGTCATTCTGAGATGAGATCTGGGAATTCATCTTAGTCTATATCTTTCTTTCTTTCATTCATTGTAAGGGTTTGCAATTTTCTCTGGGGAAACTAGTAGGGTTCTAGTGTTCTACTATAAAACTAGGATTGTTGATGGTTGTTCTTTCTATCTATTGAGTTGTGCTCTAGTAGTGAAGGCCACACATCCACCCTTGTGCAAATTTTCTTTTCATTTTCATGTGTTTCTTCTAAGATAATGTAAATTAATGCTAGATTATGTGAAGTATCTTGAGTTACATTCAATTTTACCAGTTTATGTATTTAGTCTTTTCCATGGATGAATACAAAAGGGGATTTACAAATGAATTATCTAGGTTTTCTTATTTTGTCTCTTGATTCTTCATATGCTATTAGCTTTGAGATTAAGTGAATAAGGTTCATTTGATTTAAGACATCTTGGATGAGTTGTGTATCAGATATGTTGTTGCTTTTGACTCAAGGAGTCAGGTAAATGCTTCAATGTTCTGATAGGGTTTCTAGGTGTATGAAGGGGATATTTCATAAGAATGGGATTAGGGGGTTTTAGTTGACAAAATTAATTGTAAGGCAATCAAGTTAGGTCATCTTGCTGGTAATGACTCTATGTTGCAATTGATAAGGCACTAATCACTAAATCAGATGCAAGCTGATATGAAGGTTATTTGCATAAAATCTTTTAATCAAAATCAATTCAGTTTTCATGTTTTGTAGTGGGCTGAAAAGAAATAACCCTCTCTTAACTTATGGATTCATAGGTTATGATTTGTATCTATCTCATTTCTATGTCATTGCATTAGTATTAGAAGATAAAAGGGGTTTCATCTACTATTATCAAGTTCAGATTATATGTTTAATTGCACTAGTACCATATATCAGAAGCTCAAGGTTAACTTGCCTAGGTTTTACAGAGCCTGAAGTGAAGTAGTTATGCCTTATAGTTGGCCCAAGACTTCAGTCAAGTGTATCCATCATAGGAATGTGCTAGCCTTAGATGAATTGGTTTTGTTTCTTGGTTATTTTCAAAACTATTCAACTAGGAGCCAACAAAATGGCGATTCTATTGGGGAAATATTGTAAATGCCTAAATTATTTAGCTGGAAACCTCTGATATATTTTGCATATTCATTTTTGTATGCAAAGTTTTGTGATCCCTAGTTAAGCTTTATTCATGGACAACAACATCTTGTAAAATTGGATGTCAATTGTGTTCTATGACTGTTATAGGTCTATCTTCAATCAATTCAATTTGCAAGTGTTGTTGAGAAAGTTTAGAGTCAAGAATTGATTTATGAAGTGTATTTTCTTTTCAAGGTGTTAATGATTTGCAAGTTTCCCCTACATTGAAGATCTGGTTTAGATTTATTAAGTGATACATTATGTTTTATTTCTCACAAAGTGTGAGTGGAAATTCTCAAATCTCTATACTAGTTTGTTCCTAGTTGATTCCACTGCAATATATTGAAGGATTTTTAGTTGTGTGGGTAGATCATAAACTATTCATAGTCTTTTGAAAAGGAAGTTTTAAATTCTTGATAGGTTTTTTAAAGTTTTGTGTTGATTTGTTGTCATAAGAAGTTTGAATGTAAGAATGGATCACAATAGTGATTTCATTTTGGTTCTCCTCAAGGAGATGACAACTCTATAGGGATTTGATCAGTGGTGTGAAGAATTGAAATCAACACCTATGCCAATCACCAGATCAATGTTTTCATGCAAAAATACTAAAGGTATTTTTCTACTTTCATGAGATTTAATTTCCATGAAAGTAAGCTTTACAAGAGATTCTCTGTGAAATGGTTTCTAGCATTAAATAGGAGAATGGTTTAACACATCTCAACATACTTTTTGGAAAGTAGATTCAACAAAAGTGTCTGTGCATTTTGAAGTATGTTTGAAGTTTTGAATTAGTAGAAAGAACTCCAAATCTACTGCAATAAATAAATTCTGAGAGTATTTATGATGAATGAGTTTTAAGTTTGAAGAATGTCAAGTTTCCTTTCATCAAGTATGTAGCTGGTCAGTGAAATTCCTAGATCTATTTCTATCAAGAGATATATGTCATTAAATTTTGATGGTATTCATCATTTCCTAAATGTCATTTGTAATGATGTTATAAATAAATTGCCTAAGTTTAATGGGAACCATCTTGTTTCAGCTAGTCATCATGTTGAATTGTTCAGTGATTTGATGGGTGACTATGAGATTCCTCATGAGGACGTGCACATGAAGTTATTTTTTCAAACTTTGGAAGGTGATGCTAGAGATTGGTTTTCTTTTCTATTAGCATGTTCTATTTCATATTGGGGTGAGTTGCATTCTACCTTCATGGAGAAATTTGGAGAACAAGTAAGCATATGTGATTCTTATGACAAGTTCTTGAAGATTCACATTGAGAATGGTGAACTTGTTCCTCAATTTAGCATCAGATTTGCTAGAGTTTTGAACAAGATCCTTGAGAGTTATAAAACCAATGACCAAATGTGTTTAGGTATTTAATTTGATGCATTTGACAAGAAAATGAATTATCTACTTAGGGATAAAGAACCATAGACATTATATCAGGCTTTCATGACTGCTAGGGATATTGAAAATAATTTGAAGTATGGATTGATTAGAGGTCATTTTTCTATGAATGATTGCCGGTATAATGGTTATGAAAGAAAGGATGAACATAGTGTTGATACTTTAATCCCAAATCAGAATATCAACACCCTTGTTGTAATGAATAATCAAATTGAAATTTCAAATCAAAATGTGTGTGTAAAGAAGAATGAGTTTATTGCAAATGAAGCTACATATGTTCCTGATGTTATAGTAGTAAGATGTATTTCAGACTTTGATAGGGTTTAGCATTGTATTGATTTTACGAATCAAGGTTTAGTTATAGCAGTAAATTCTTCTCATGATAACTATATGTATAATGATGTAACTAATGCTTCAAAAATTGAGGTTTCTGCACCTATATCTTAGTCTTGTGCAAGTGAGGAGGCTAAGAGTTATCTCTCTGATCACAAGTTTGATGTTGTTGATCTGACATGCCATGGAGAGATAACACAAGATAAAGAATGTGAGTCACATTCATCTCAGTCACAGTCAAAAGAAAATAGTTCACATGTTTGTAATGTTTTAGCAGTAGATGATAAAGTGGATTCACTTGATCCATCAGATATGCAAGAAATGTTTTCTCTTATTCATAGATTTCATCATGTTGAGAATGTTATTAGATCTAAAGTTGAAAGATATTCATCTCAATATGAGAACAAAGAAGCTGAAAGTCATGTTTCAAGAAATCAAGGTGCAGTTGTTGATTCAATGTGTTGTGAAGAAGCTTCATGTGAAGACAATGGTGAAAATTGTTGCTCGAGTCAAGAAAAGAATAGTGTTAGTATATGTTCATCTTCAAGTGAATCAGATGTAAATTGGGAAGAAGAAAGTAATGATGAAAGTGATTACTCTTGTGATAGCAGAGGTAGGAGTACTATTTCTAAATCTGAAAATGAAATTCTAGTTCAGAGTTATACAAGTCAGCTAGATGTTCAAACTTGTGAAGAGTTGTCTACACAATATGAGGATAAAGAGGTTGTTTATAATAATAGATTACCTAATTGTGTAGATGAATGTCTTGAAGGTGCATTTAGTAATAATCAGCAATACATGAATGATTCTAAGATCAATGCATTAATAACTATTGGTAAGATAAATAATGATAGGTCTGCAAGGCATTTGAATCACCTTCATGAATACAATGAAAGTAACTTTGATTTATATTCTACATGCTTCATTGACGGAGTGGATATTGAGTCTTCATATGGTTCTGATTTTTCTTCACATGTTGAAAGTCTTCATGAAGATGAAATGGGTAATGGTTTTAAAATGTATACTAATGCTTTATATGATGAATATTGTGATGATGATCAGCCCATTTTTTGTCAAAATGTTCAAAGAGGATCACTACATGGAGTTATCAACTCGTTGTTTGAAGAAGACATGGAAGGTCCAGATTTAGCTGAGGATGAGTTCAATGATGATACATTGTCTTACTACTATAAGAGATCATATTTCTCTTTTTCCAGATGTGATAGTGAAAATGATGATTATATTGCATCTCATGATATGAATAACATGGTGTTTGACAAGGTTGTTAATGAAAATCAGCATGCTCCTTGTAACGAGTTTTATGATGCATACTTTAATGTGAAAACTAATCCATTTTCTGATTGTGAAGAATCATTGAAGGACTCTAGATTATTTTTAGATTCTAACATTGATGATATATGTGAGTGCAAATTTTATCGCTTGCTTGAGTATCATCTAGTTATGCATAAGGATACACATTTTCAAGGTATGTGTGATCCTTTTCCCCAAGTTGACTATGAAGCTTTCATATTCAAGAATGATAGCATGCATGAGTCATTAAATGAAGAGGATTTTTAGTTTCAGTCTGATATGTTTGAGCATGCTGATCAAAACTTTTATAATGAGCAATTTGTAGAAAATGAAGCTAGTTGTTATATGCATTATGAAATTGAAGGTGTAGATTTCATTTTGCCAAGTGAGTTGTTTCAAGATGCTAATATGATTAGTGAGATTGATAGAAAGAATATTTCCAGCTTATCTCATGAAGAAAGGAATGAAAATCAGATTTATGATAGAGGTAAGAAGTTTTGTTGAAGTTCGGTGGCCTTGGGTCATCGTTTATACATAGTAAAGCTAGTTGTTTTTGCTTTCAATAAAGCTATTCGAGAGAAGTTTTTGAAGTCAGGTGTGTGCTCTGCTTCTTCTAGAGATTTGAATCCTTGCCATGCCTGCAAGGGACATGCATCCTTAGACAGAGCCACTATTGGTCTAATTTTTTACAAAATAAAATTCTCCCAATCTAGGTTAAAAAAATCTGAATTGAGTCAAAATTGTAGCCTTGGTTATGATAATTTTGAGAAAATTAAGCCTTATGAGTGCTTTTAATGCATGTGAAACTGGCTGTGCTTTTGAGCCCCAAGAGGTGTTTAATGTTTCTAACACCTTTTATTCAATGTGTATACTTTTTCCATGAAGTTAAGTCATCATTCCAAGCTATTTCGTGAAGTCCTATTTTGAGCGTTTATCAAATCTGCATTTTTGCTCGTGTCAAACAACGACAAGAGGCTATGTTTACAAGTGAATATCTTACACCCAATAATGTTTCATGACTCACCACTTTGGGAGTGTTTAGTGTCCATACCAAAGAGCCTATGTTTCAGATTTTGAGTCGTTTCAAATCCGTTTGACTAGGTTTTGAATCCCTCAAAGTTGGTTGTTTATCAATGTCATGTTGATGCAATTAGTTTTGAATTCTAGAAGGCCTTGTTTGACAAGTTATAACTGTGAACCAGTTGACTAAAATGATGAAATTCCTTTTGAATTATATTTTAGAGGTTAGAGCCATGCCATGTTTCAAGTTTGGGCTTATGATGAATTCGTTTGATTAGTTTTCAAATGCGATTCCAAACGGAATTTCTATCTTTTTACTGTTGTTAGCACATGCAAGTTTGTTAGAACCCTTGTTTGTGATGTTATAACTTGAAATTCATGATAGGTTAGATCAAATGGATTGTACCACTATGTTTTACTCTAAAAATATTTTTAGTGTGTAAATTTTCAAGTCATTACAAATTCGTCTGCACACTTTTCTAGGTCAATTTCATTTGCAAAAATCACTTTTCTGCCATTGTTTCAATCTGCAAATTCTGAGTAGCCCACTTTGACGCTTGCCATTTGTGTCCAGTTATTCATCATGAGCCCAAATCCAAAATTCATACTCTCCTCATGATAGAGAATCAACACCCCAGTTTTCATGCCCCCAAATGTCTGTTTACCCAGTTTTCAAAGCCAAATCTAAATGCATTTTACTACTTTCTGACATGTTTTCTTGCAAGTAGTTCTGAGAGGTCAACTTTGACAGTCAATATCTTTTGACTGAGAATTTTTCATAGGATGAGATTCAATAGGGTAGGAGTGTGCAGAACAAAGAGTCAGTGTGCCATTTTTTGAGCCCGATCAAGTGTTCTAGTCAGTTCTTAAGGCCGGTCAAAGGACCGTCTGGCATTAAATTGGTAGTTTGTAGATAAGTGATAAAATAAGCTTTAACTGATAGTTCAATGATTGAATTTGATTTTGATCAATATCAGATGATGAATAGATCAGTTTTTCTTTTCGGTTGTTTGGAAACGAATTTTTTTAGCTTGTCCCACTTTGGGGCTCGACTAATCTTGTCGTAATGATAGGACACTGTCGAATCTTCAAAGGGACTAAAATGGGTTATAATTTTTTTATTTGATTAAAATGTTGTAATACAGAGGCATGTCTAATAGTGATTTTAGTGACTTCATTGAGGAAGATGTGTCAGACCGTGAAAGGAGGTTTTCAAAGTAAAAGAAGAGACACTGGTCAGATTCAGAAATTGAAACATCAAAAAGTTTGGGCTTTCTGGAAGAGGAATTTCTAGAAAAAGATGGCAAGAATGATATTGATGATTCAGATTTAGATATGAAATTTGGCTCTAAAGGTGAGGACAGAGGCTTTTTATGAACAAAAATATGGAATTGAAGCCATGCTTAGAAAGAGGGGGTTGCATAACTTTGGATTGAAAATTGTCCAGTGGAGTTCCATGCTCAATGTAGCAGTCTAGAAGAACCATTGGTCTGCACTACAAAAAGTAAAAAAAATACATTTTAAAACCTAACATTATTGATATATTAGAGCATAACCAATACTATCCAATGTTAGACAAGACTTCCACCAAAATAAATCTTGATTTAACTCTTTTGATATTGGGATAAAGGAATGATTCTTAAAGACAAAATGAAAGTATCCTGTAGCTGAGCTCATCCAAGCTAAGAGATGAAACTGTTCTTGTTTGATATTGACCTTTGAATGAAGGAGCCCCATGCTTCAGCATGCAAAAAAAAGGGGTGTCCATGCTTTGAAAAGGGGAGACTCATGCATGGAAGGGGAAAAAGCCCAAGAAAGAGCAAGCGCAGGGGTGTTCAGGACAGGGAAGCCATTGAAATATAGGACCACATCAATAATGTTAGAGTAAATAAATAATTAATTATTAATTATTTATTCTATTACTTAAGCTTATTTAGGTTAATACATTTATTTAATATTTAGTAGTTAATAGTTGTAGAGATGAGTTGTTGACAACATGAGAGTTTGTTCCCTTCTAGCATGTTCTACTTTTTTGTGGATGCTTGGTTGTCAACCTTATCTTCTACCAATTTCTAGCTTGTTCTACAAGCTTCTATGAGGCCTTTATATTTGGGCTCTCTCATTGTATTTTTTCAAGTCATAACTCTATTTTCATTGTAAATACATTTTCTTTGTTTTGTAATATGATCTCTCTCATGTTCGTTTAGGGTTTTTCCAAGCTCCACCTCTTCCTTCCTTGGTTTCCCTTCGACAAGTTGTTTGCAGTCACGATTCATATTTTTTTTTAAATTTTTGAGACAGGGCTCCAGGAGGCAATATTTTTTTTACTTGGAGGGCTTTTTGTACAGTCGTACAGATGCGTAAACCGAAAAAAATTAAAAAAAAATTAAATTGTAGGAGTCGCCAGCCGGCCACCACCACACCACTACAGGGCCTGCACGTAGCCTGCAGGGACTGTAGTTGGTAGCGCCGCCTCTGGTCTATCATGGGCCGGCCTCAGACTCTGCTCTACCTAAGCGCCTCCTCTTCTGGTAGCTCCACCTTATTAATAACCTCTCCTCCAGTGAAAACCACCTATGCACCCCTAGCCTGCTGCTCAGCTTGGTTCCTCCACTGTCTTTTGCCCATCCTCAGCCATCAGATCACCGTGCACAGTTAGTGTGCCCACATGGGACAATCAAATTTTTGAGGCACAGTCAGCAACAAACAGTGATTAACACGTGACATGGGTGTCACATGGCACCTTGCCACCCTGACACTATGATATTAGCCATTTTCCATGTGGCTACCACATGGACCTACCAGGTGGCATGCCATGTGGCACCCTTTTTTGTGACAACAGCCCCCAAGCCGTCAAATTTAAACACATGATCTACTGATGTCAACACTACATCAACAACCCTCTTGCACCTCTCTAGGGTCATTTTTGACCTACTTACAACTGTTTGGCCATATCTTGAGCATACAAAGGTATTTTTCCAATCCAAAAGAAGTGTCAAAAAGTTGGTTCTAAGATAGAGACATTGGTGTAGGTATTTTTAGGTTTTGATGCAGTTTCGTTGCCCATTTTTTTAGTTGAAGTCTAAAGTTTTTCTTTTGACTCTGGTATGCATATCTTTTCCATCCCATGTTAGTTTTTTGAACACATTATATCTTTGGAAAGCTATTTTTGTCATCTTTTAGAAATGTTGTCTTTTTCCTTAAATTCTAGCCCATGCTCTTTCTATCATGTTTCTGGCACTTTTTCTCTATGGTGGATATCTGGGGTGTTTCAGGTCTGAGGATCATTTTCCTGGCATGGTTTCTAATGTTTTGAGCTATATTATCTTCTGTGTCCATCTTTTTCCTTTTTTGATCATTGTAGACATCATTTGTAAGAACTTTTATATATATGCACTGAGATAAAGTGCCACTCTTGCATTTCAGGTTCATGAACGTTGTTTTGAGATAGTTGTACCTATACTTTTTTTATAAAGCACCATGGGGGGATAGTTGTTTGCTATTTTAGGCCTTCTTCCTTTTTTTTTCCCATTTAGTGTCAGTGTGACTGTGTCTTTATAGGTGTTTGTAGCTCTTCATCTCTTGTTGTTCTTGATTCTATCTACAGAGGATTTTGGCCCACCTTCTCAGTTGCCTGTCATCTCACCTTGCCTGTATTAAGGGGGATTATGCTATTGTTCTAATGCATCCTTGGTTTGATGGTTCAATAGTGTGAGCTATGTATTAGTGGTTGATCCTATATACGAGGCAATTGCAGTGGCTAGCTACCTATGTATTTTAGTGAGATGGATCATCTACCATATAGAAACGCTCAGTTCATGCCTTCTTTTTCCATGGAGGTTTTTCAAATCAGCAATTTCTTTTTGATGGAAGATTTTGCGGCTTCTTCATGCTTCAGTGATGCTCTCATCATCACTCTTTTTTCCTATTTTAGGGGACATTCCCCTAGTTGGAGGCTTCTTCGGTTCTTCACTAGGTTCTTACCTCTTTTTTGGGGAGGGTTTTTCCCATGTGGTTTTCTCTCTTTCCCTATTTTCAGAGGTTGCATCTCTTTGCATTGTTCATAGGTACCTAACATGGTCTCGTTGCTAGGACTCATTTTGCATTTTGCATTTCGTCTTAGATTTGTGAGCTTAAGGCATTCCCCTAAGTTACACTTAAGGGGGGGTGTTAGAGTAAATAATTAATTAATTATTTATTATTTATTCTATTACTTAAGCTTACTTAGGTTAATGCATTTATTTAATATTTAGTAGTTAATAGTTGTAGAGATGAGTTGTTGACAACACAGGAGTTTGTTCCCTTCTAGCATGTTCCACCTTTTTGTGGATGCTTGGTTGGTCAACCTTATCTTCTACCACTTTCCAGCTTGTTCTACAAGCTTCCATGAGGCCTTTATATTCAGGTTCTCTTAGTGTATTTTCTCAACTCATAAGTCCATTTTCATTGTAAATACATTTTCTTTGTTTTGCAATATGATCTCTCTCATGTCCATTTAGGGTTTTTCCAAGCTCCACCTCTTCCTTCCTTGGTTTCCCTTTGACAGGTTATTTACATGCAGGTGATCTTGGTGAGTTGTGGAGTTGGATTTCATCAACTCCTACAAATAATGAAAGGTATGCATGCGAGAGAGAAAGTAGATGAAGAAAGGAATTTTCTAGCTTGAAGAACAAGGGAGCACAATGAATGAAGAAAGTGGCCAACAAGTAAGGGAGAAATGCCTATGTTAGGAACAAAGCAGGGGAGTCAACATCAGCAATAGTCCATGCATTCTAGGAACCCATATAGTTTAAGAGGTATAGAAAGCCATTTCAAAGGGGTTTGAGAATTTTTTTTTGATATGTAATACTATGTCAAAGGATGGTGGCTAGACACTAATTAGTCCATTGTGTGCAGAATGAATCCTTTGTAATGGATCATTTTATAAAATGCTTTATAAACACATAAGACAGATTAGGAAGCCACCATAGAAGAGGTCATAGCATATGAAAGGTTGTCCATGCATTAAGGAGAGACCACTGTATTATGCCAAAAAGGAGATGGAAAGGCAATCTAAAATGACAAAGTTGCAGAAGACAGTCTAAAAGAGACCCCACACAATAGAGAAAAGGGAGCAAATGGATAAAGAGAAGATGCCACACAAGAAATAATGGATGTTATAGTGAACTTGTTTGTCCCACATTCGTTATGTGGTAGATGTTTTAAGTATTTAAATACAAACCTACACAATGAGCTTAATGTCTTAAAGACAATGGCTATTGTGAAAGCCAAGTCCATGCATGGGGCCCAGTAACATAGGTGGATGCTAGCTGGAGGATGTCAAAGAAGATATTTTAAATGAAAGCAGAAGTGAGATGATGTGGCGATAAAGGACAAGATTGTGACATGTAGCTGCATCGAAGGGCTAGCACATGCCCACAAAATCAAGATGCTCGATGGTTAAATAATGCATAAATGTAGGAAGATGCCAAGTGGTAGTGGGTCCCAATGCATGGTGATGTGGTGATCAATAGCTAGTTTAGACTGGAGGCTTAAGATCATAACACGTGTCTAGATCCTATGGTCAGTGCAATCCTGCAATATGAAGATGCAAGGTGGTTAAGAAAAGCAGGTATGTAGGTGATCGACATGTGGCACTGGGTCCCTACGCATGATGATGTGGTAGATGCAATGAGCAAGCCAATCAAAAGATGACACATGGCACCTAATGGCAGGAATCGACCAATCAGGTGCTCCCACATGGCATGCCTGGACAAACCTAGTTTAACCCAAGATGCAAGGATAAAGGGGAAAAATGAAAATATTTAATATATCAATTTTTTATCATTTTCCCAAATTTGAAAATATGCACATTCAAACACTTTTAAATCAAAAGGGGTTTTATTCTAAAGTTTATAATTTAGATTTTTAAAAAATTTTGATTTTAAAGTTGTAGACCTGAGCCTTATACTAGGGGGTGATTTTCAAATAGACTTTCAGGGGGTTCTTGAGATGCAAATATAGCAATGTTATATATCGCCAAAATCAAGAGAAGATGAAATTTTTGATTATGAAGTTCATTTTTTTTTATAGGAATTCATTAGTTCAAGTAATAGCCAAAAATGTAATATTTGGGGCCTTCTTAGTGGAATTGGTAAAAAATTGAAAATCCAATTAGAAGCTTGGTAAAACATGGTAAAGAGATAGTTGGGGTCGAATTTGGTCACTTTCAAACCAGTTTAACCTCAATTTCTTCAGTATTTTAGTAGACTTTCAGATTTTGGTGACTAAAAAGGTTTTCATCATTCAACAGGAGATATTTTTAGATCAATTATAGGAAAATGATGAAAACAAAAATCAGATCAAAGGGGAAAGAGATTATAGAGAGTCTTTTTAGTTGCAAGGGATTGAATTCCAAGTGGACACATGTCATTCTGAGATCAGATACAAGAATTCATCTTTGTCTATATCTTTCTTTCTTTCATTCATTGTAAGGGTTGACAATTTTCTCTAGGGAAACTAGTAGGGTTTCAGTGTTCTATTGTAAAAACAGGATTGTTGATGGTTTTTCTTTCTTTCTATTGAGTTGTGCTCTAGCAATGAAGGCCACACATCCACCCTTGTTTAGATTTTCTTTCCATTTTCATGTGTTACTTCTAAGATAATGGAAATTGATGCTAGATTATGTGAAGTATCTTGAGTTACATTCAATTTTACCAGTTTATGTATTCAGTCTTTTCCATGGATGAATACAAAAGGTGATTTACAAATGAATTATCTGGGTTTTCTTATTTTGTCTCCTGATTCTTCATATGCTATTAGCTTTGAGATTAAGTGAATAAGATTCATTTGATTTAAGACATCTTAGATGAGTTGTGTATCAGATCTGTTGTTGCTTTTGACTCAAGGAGTGAAGTAAATGCTTTAATGTTTTGATAGGGTTTTTGGGTTTATGAAGGGGATATTTTGTAAGAATGGGATTTGGGGATTTTAGTCGACAAACTTAATTATAAGGCAATCAAGTTAGGTCATCCTACTAGTAATGACTCTATGTTTCAATGGATAAGGCACTAATCACTAAATCAGATGCAAGCTGATATAAAGTTCATTTGCACAAATCTTTTAATCAAAATCAATTCAGTTTTCATGTTTTGTAGTGGGCTAAAAGGAATTAACCCTCACTTAGCTTATGGTTTCATAGGTTATGATCTGTAGCTATTTCATTCCTATGTCATTTCATAAGTATTAGAAGTTAAAAGGGGTTTCATCTGCTATTATTAGGTTTAGTTTTATGTTTATTTGCACTGGTACCATACATCAAAACCTCAAGGTTAACCTGCCTAGGTCTTGCAAAGCCTGAAGTGAAGAAGGAGTTATGCCTTATAGTTGGCCCAAGATTGCAGTTGAGTGTATCCATCATTAGAATTTTCTAGCCTTAGATGCATTGGTTTGGTTTCTTGGTTAATTTCAAAACTGTTAAATTAAGAGCCAACATAGGGATCACTTCAAAAGAGTGAAAATTGGTAGCATGTTATTGGTGGTTTTTCCCAAATCAGGCTTCCATGTTAAATCCTTATGTCAAATTGTGTGATTAAATTTGTGGTATTTCATGTTTATATTTTTACAAAGTTCATTTGACCTGGGATAGTAATATACTAAGGTTTGAGATAGTAGATGATCTAATCAATGCACGTACATGTATTTGTTAAGTACTGAAAAGTTTTATCTATACATTTGGACTTTGGATAACTGATTCACCCCCATCTTAGTAATTTTGAATTATTCCAACAATTGGTATCAGAGTGCCTAGTGCTTATGAAGTAAAAAGTTTGAAGGTACTTCAAGCTAAAGATCAAGATGTCTAGAAAGGAGGTGCCTGAGTTAAACAAGGATAATTCTCCTATAAGGAAAATTTTTATGAAGCTATATCTAAGAGGACTTGAAGATTATGCAAAGTCACCTATCACCACTAAACATGTTGAAGTAGTTGGATCCCTAACTGCTAAACAACCGAAACAAAAGAAAGAACACAATTAGGCAATGTTGGAGATTGCATTTATCCTAAGCTATTTAGAGTTTGAAGACATCTAAACATTTACTACTTCTAAAGGAATGTGGGATGCCCTACAAAAGATCTATGGAGGAGACAAGAATGTGTTAAGAGCCAAAGAAGAAAGTCTAAGAGGAAAATTTTATGAAATGAGAATGCAAGAAGGTGAGGCTATAGTCCAATATTGTGTAAGAATCAAAGATGTTGTAAATGCAATTAGAGGAGGAAATGGAATTATTGAAGATGAGACTATGATTAAAAAAGTGTTGAGAACCCTACAAAATATCTATGCTATTAGAGCCTCTACTATACAAGAACTATGATGTACTCTAGGTAGTGATCTAACCCTTGAAGGACTGGTTGGTATACTCTATGATTTTGAGTTTTTGAATTTTGATATTTCAAATCTAAGAATATTGATTTTTCTTTCAAAATGAAACTCTCACTCAAAGAACCTAAAAGAAAAAAAGGTCAAGCATGGTTCTAGTGACAATGACATAGATGATGAAGATCTAGAAGAACTAGACGCACTGCTAGTTAGGAGATTTTATAGAGGCAAAGGAAAATACAAATGTAAGTTACCCATTATATGTTTTAATTGTAATGAAGTTGGTCATATTGCAACAAGATGTCTTGAGAAGAAAAATGACATAAATGAAGACATATCCATAAGTAGAAAAGATGAGATTAAAAAGGCTATAAAGACAAGGGAAAGAAAGCTTGTTACATTGCTAAAGGAGAGTCTTATGATGAATTAGATGATCATGATGATGAAGTGGTCTATGTTGGCATGAAAGATGATTGAGATGAAGATGAATCAGATGATAATGATGATGAAGTTGTCTACATTACATTAGTATCTTATGTAACCAAAAGTGATAAATGGACCATTGATAGTGGATGTTCTAATCACATGATTGGTGACAAATGTGTATTGTCTTAAAATGGAAGCACTTCCATGATAAGAGCGTTTAGCCCTATGAGTAAGTGTTCTAGGGTCATGTCAAGCACCTTGAATAGGTATTTGCATGGATCTATCTATTTCCCCTTGTTATGCTTTTCTCCCCATGTTTCCAGCCTTTTTTCTAACAACTTTCTTTGAGAAATTGAAGACTTTGACTTTCTAGGTCAATAACGACCTAAAGGGTCAAGGTTGACCTCAACCTTGACTTAGGTCAAAGATGACCTTGACCTTGACCTAGGGTAGAGTCAACCTTGACCTTGACCCAAGGTCCAAATTTTAAGTTCTAGAGGTTTCAAGACATCGAGCATCAAAAAGTTCCATTTTCACACTTCCAGGTTGGTTGTTTTAGGTTTCAAATGGTAAACTCTTAAATTTCATTTAATCTAGGTATATTTCTAGGGGATAAGGTTAATTGGCATTTAATTCTCTAATGTCGACTTCTCTAGAAGTTTGTACCCTAGATCACTATATAATGAAGCCTTCGTCTCCCATTTGGACATCTATTATCTACTTTTTATGAGGAGACAATCTAGAGATAACTTTATATGATTGAGCATCCACATTTGAGAATTCAAATATCCAAGCATTTAATCGTTCAATTCATGAATGAGATCCATTGTTAGCCATTAAAGGATTTAATCTCTATAGAACCCTCTCATTGAACATTTCTATATCCACATTCATCCATGCCTCTTCCTATGCTAAGATCCATTCAAGACTGGTTTTGAAGCTCTAATTCCATTGATTTGAGACATCCTATACAATTCTACATTCATTTGGAGCATCCATACTTGTGGATTCAAGGATTTCAACATAAGTAAGGTGAATAGTTCCATTTATTTTGTTTATTCAAATTACAATTTCAATTACATTTAAAGATTTATTCCAAACTAGGGTTTGACCAAGGCAAACCCCCATCCAAACCAAAAATAATAATTTTTCTTGTAGGTACAGGTACATGATATCAAATTGGAGTTCATATTTGGATACCCTTTTTAGAGAACTTCCGAGATCCACACAAAAAAAAAAATTCGGAGTTGTTTAGGTTAGGGATGACCTTCATTAAGGGGTAAGATTGTGCCCTACTATGTGGGTCAATACTATGTGGGTCAACATCAAACTAACCTCACAAGGACAATTTTTTTTTGGATTTTCTCTGTCTCAACATTTTCTTGTCTGGAGCAGGTTGCAAAATATCCCAAAACTATGCACAAACATCATAGATTAGCATTTTCCTGATTTTCCCTACTTTGAGGTTAGTATTTTCCTTCTATTCATTCAAGATTTCAAGTACATAATTTCTATAATAGATTGTAGGATTTACTCCTTTCTTCATATTCTCCATCATTTGATTCATTGGTGCATTGATCATTTCTTTGTGATTAATACATTTGGATCTTTCCCTTTGGGGATTTGGGTTAAGGATAGGTCCTATATTCCCCTATAACATCACATTTATTCACATTCATTTTTAATCTATTCAAAAATTAATTTCATTACCCTTGAGCATTATAATATAAATGGTGTTAGATTTGGTAATGATGGACCCTGTTGAGTAAAAGGTAAAGGATCAATAAGATTGATAAACAAGATCATGTGCTACAATTCTTACTATACAAATGGACTTAGATACAATCTATTGAGTGTGTCATAATTGAATAGTTTAGGATGCAAAGTTTAATTTGAACAAAAGAAGGCTTATATCTATGATGTTGATGGTGAACTCATTGGAAATGGTGATCATACAAGAGGTAATATGTTCTATCTTGATATGACTGAAGCAACCTATTTTGTTGTACAATTTGATAATGTGTGGCTATGGAACAAAAGGT
This sequence comes from Cupressus sempervirens, assembly GCA_028749045.1. Classification (NCBI taxonomy): domain Eukaryota; kingdom Viridiplantae; phylum Streptophyta; class Pinopsida; order Cupressales; family Cupressaceae; genus Cupressus; species Cupressus sempervirens. Next base: position 734,463,043 of record CM053786.1, read on the forward strand.
TATGTCATGTTAATTTTGATAACTTGGTTAGTATCAGTAAGATTAAAAGAGTTAGAGGTTTTCCACAACTAAAGAAACCTAATAATGTGATTTGCAAACAATGTCAATTAGGCAAGATGCCAAAATACAATTTTAAGAGTAAGAATCATACTTCAAAAGATATTTTGGAATTAGTTCATACTTATCTATGTGGACCAATTGACATGCAAAGCTACAAAGATGACAAATATTTTATTCTATTTGTTGATGATTGCTCTAGAATGAGGACAACAATGTTTTTGAGAGAAAAATTTGATTCTTTTCGAATGTTTAAGTGGTATCTAGAAAAGTTGAAAAGGAAACTAGTAAAATCTTAAAATATCTAGGATTTGATAGAGGTGTAGATTTTACATCAAATGAATTCAACAACTTCTGCAACGACAGAGGAATCAAAAGACAAACTTCTGCACCTAGGACCCCTCCACAACATGGGATAACTAAAAGGAGGAACAAATCTATAATGGATTATGCTAGAGCACTGATGATGGAGAATAATTTTGCTTTGAAATGATGGAGAGAAGCTATCAATACAACTATCTATACCTTGATGAGTACAAGTCAATAAAGGTAAAAAATTTAGACCTATTGAATTATGGTATGGATACTCACCCAATATTTAATATTTTAAAGTATTTGGAAGCAAGTGTTACATTCTTAAGGATAATAGAAATGGTAAAATTGATGCAAAAAGTGAAGAAAGTATATTCCTAAGATATTCCACAAGAAGTAAAGCTTACAAGTGTTTAGATACTAACACTACAAAAGTTGTGGAAAGTGAAAATGTAAAAGTTGATGAATATACATAAATACATGAAGATGAACAAAAGAAGGAACCTGAGAATTCAAAATTTATCAAATCGATGTTAAGTCAACATTTCTAAGTGGTATACTAGAAGAGGAGGTTTACATTGAAAAACATAAAGGGTTTTTAAATATGGTGTGTAGATTGCACAAAGCTTTATATGGTTTAAAGAAAGCTCCTAGAGAATGTTATGAAAGATTGCACAAATATCTTGTGAAGATTGGTTTAAGAAGATTGATGACAACAATGATCTATACTTGAAGACATAAGGAGGTAAAGGAATTTTACTAGTTGAAATATTTGTTGATGTTATCATATTTGGAGGAAAAAATGCATTGTGTAAGACATTTGCAATTGAAAGGATGGAAGAATTTTAGATGTTTATGTTTGGAGAAATGAAGTTCTATATTGGATTGCAATTATAACAGATGAGATATGGTATTTATAGTACTTCATCCAAGTATGTAAAGGAAATTTTGAAGAATTTTGATATGGAAGATGTTGGAAAATGAAGATGGGGTAACTGAGAGGGGAGGGGTGAATCAATTACCACAAAAACAAATTCAATAGTCCCAAAGATGCCTTAAACTTAGTTGCTGCTGCTACTCGGTAAACACATAAATTACTGCTTAAAACTTGATAGATGTTTAGTTAATTTATTAAGCATTTACTGAAATAAGCGACCATGCAAAAGAAAGTAATCATGAACACAGTAAACACCAGATTTACATGGAAACCCAATATGGAAAAAACCACCAGCAACTAGTCACCAATTTTCACTCTTCTGAAGTGAGCCCTATTAGGAGCCAACCCTGTTAAAGGTTACAAAACACACTGTTAGGTGTGACCTTGTTAGAGGATTTAATCACCCTGTTAGGAGTGGCCTTGTAAGAGGTCTTTAGAACAATTCAACTGAATTGCCACCTTGTTAAAGGATTTATGGAATGGCTGTTAAACCAACTCTGTTAGGAGATTTTGGAATCATTGTTACAATGGTTAGAAAGCAACAATGAATGATTTGAAAATACATGCAACTTATCTTGCTAAATACAAATCTCAGTTTAGCTCCACAAGATCCTTACTGATTAAATATATCTTTGCAGCTCCAAGATTTCCCTCTACTCAACTCTGCTTAGGCACACACAAGTCTCTTCCTTGCACTTCCTTGCACTATCCGTATACACTCTCTATTCCACACTTTTCCGCATCTTGAGCACCTCTTTATATACTATACATAATACCAGGTTGGCCCAACCAACTTGACAAAACATATTCCAAAGTCGGCTTGAACTAACAATCTAAACAAAATTCTTCACTGGCCGACGCTGCTCGGTCAATATAGAACAAAAAAAAACTGCTTCCTGTGTTAACCGACAGAACTCGGTAAAAACTACAATTACTGGAGAATTCGGTAAACCTGCCACTTCCTTTGGAAACCGACTAGACTTGGTAAAAGCTGTCTTCGACTACCAAGTGAGCTCGGTGAAAACTAAGCTTTCCTTAGCTTACCGTGCGAACTCGGTTAACACTAACCGTCCGCTACAAAATCCTTTGATACCCGAGTGATCTCGGTAAGAACTAAACTTTCCTTAGCTTACCGTGTGAACTCGGTTAACACTAACTCACTGTGTGACATACAGGAACACTCAGTATACACTGCAAAAGGCTTTACTGACCGACTGAGCTTGGTAGACTCTGTAAACTATTTTCCTGACTGACAGAACTCGGTAGACTCTGTCTGATAACTGATATGGCATTTGTGTAACATCAAAGACAATACACAATTACTTAATTGTATCCAACAATCTCCCTCTTTGGCATTGATGGCAACACAACATGTCATAGAAGAAATGAAATTTGAAAGCAAGTCTATAGAAACACAACACAATTAACAATTCTCCCTCTAAGATAGAAAACTCTCCCTCTTACAGTAATCTCCCTTTGTGAAGGAATTACATAATCAAATTTCGGAAAGATATGACAGTAAAAATCTCCCTCTTTGACAACACATGCCAAAGACAATCCAATTTCAATGAATTTCATTGTACCTTTAGTACTGATTCATATGCAATATTTTCTTGATTTGTTGCATCAACTGATGATTGTTCAATTTTGTAAGAGCTGATGCATCACTAAAACTTATTTTTAGTGAACTTCAGATAGGGGAATGACCCCTAACTTACCTCTGAGATACAAAAATTCATCCTTAGGTAAAGGCTTTGTGAATATGTCAGCAATCTGTTCCTTTGTATGGACATATTCCAATCTGATTTCTTTGTCCTGCACCAATTCTCTGACAAAGTGATACTTGATTGCAATGTGCTTAGTCTTAGAATGCATTACTAAATTCTTAGATATGTTGATTGCACTTGTATTATCACAAAACATGACAACTGGTTCCTTGATTTCCATCTTCATGCCTTGTAGCAATTGCTTGAACCAAACAATATTAGAACAGTTTACTGCTGCAGCAACATACTCTGCCTCTGCTATTGATTGAGATGTACAATTTTGCTTTTTTCTTGTCCAAGAAACCAACCTCTTTCCAAGAAAGAATGCACCTCCACTTGTGCTTTTTCTGTCGTCAAGGTTTCCTACCCAATCAACATTAGTAAACACTTTTAAGTCTAGGTTTCCTCCAAATTTATACCATAATCCATAATCTTCAGTTCCTTTCAGATATCTCATTATCCTCTTGATTGCCATCATGTGATTTTCTCTTGGTTTGGCTGAAAATCTTGCCACAATTCCAACTGCAAGAGCAATATCTGGCCTAGTATGAACTACATATTGCAACTTTCCAATCATAGATCTGTACAATGTCTGATCTATTTCCTTTGAATCATCTTCTTTGGTAAGCTTTAGTCCAGTACACATGGGAGTTCCAACTGATTTATAGTCTTCCATACCAAACTTTTTCAATATCTCTTTGATGTATTTTGCTTGAGTGATGTAGATGCCATTCTTGTTCTGCTGAATTTGAAGTCCAACAAAGAATTTGATTTCACTGAACATTGACATTTCAAATTCCTTGCTCATTTGTTCTAAAAATTCTTTGGAAAGATCATCATTCCCTGTGAAAACAGTATCATCTACAAATATTTCTGCTAGGACAATCTTATTTTCTGGTCCTTCCTTGATATACAAACTACTGTTATCATTATTTCTTTGAAATCCAATTTGAATAAGATAGCTATGCAATCTTTCATACCATGCTCTAGGGGCTTGTTTCAGACCATAAAGTGCCTTGTGCAATTTGCAAACCATGTTCTTTTTATCTGGATCTATAAAACCTTCAGGTTGTTCAATATAGACCTCTTCATCCAGTATACCATTTAGAAATGCTGACTTGACATCCATCTGATAAACTTTAAATCCTTTGTAAGCAACATATGCTAATAAGGTTCTAACACCTTCCAATCTAGCAATGGGAGAAAAAGTTTCTCCATAATCTATGCCTTCCTCTTGAGAATATCCTTTGCACACTAATCTAGCTTTGTTTCTTGATACTTTACCATTTTCATCCAACTTATTTCTGAAAACCCACTTTGTACCGATTACATTTTTGTCTTTAGGCCTGGGTACAAGAGTCCATGTCTTGTTTTTCTCTATCTGCTCTATTTCTTCATTCATTGCTTCAATCCAATTATCATTTTCTAATGCATCTTTGACAGTTCTAGGTTCAAAATCAGCAAGTAAACAAGTACCTTTCAACTTACTTCTTGTGATGGTTCTTTCAGATTTATTTCCAATGATCTGATCTGCTAAATGATGTCTCCTGACATACTTGGCTAGAACAGGTTCTTTTCCTTTTGGATGAATCTTGTCGTTATCTTCTTGCATTTCACCTTCATGCTCAGTTTGGTCTGGCTCGGTATCAACTGGCTTGATATGCACATGCTCGGTTACCTCTAGCTCGGTAATCTCTAACTCGGTATTCTCTGACTCGGTAGACGTTGGCTCGGTAGATGTTGGCTCGGTAGATGTTTCCTGCAACTCGGTTAGTGATGACTCGGTAGAAGAAGGTTTCTGATTCTCAGATGTAGTTGATATTATATCTGGTTCACTGAAGATGAATCTTTTGTAATCTTCTGGTTCTCTTCTGCTTTCTTCTTCAGTCTTTTCTGCAAACTCATCAACTTTCACATGTATACTTTCTATGACTTTGTGAGTAGATAAGTTCAAGAATCTATATGCTTTACTCTTGCATGAGTATCCAAGAAATATACCTTCATCACCTTTTACATCAAATTTACCTTTTCTAGATTCTTTCAAGATATAACATTTGCTTCCAAATACTTTCAGATAACTTACATTGGGTTTATAGCCATACCATAATTCATAGGGAGTTTTGAATGAGTCTTTTTTCAACTGTACTTGGTTTAAGGTATGAACTGCTGTACTGATAGCCTCCTTACAGTATTTGATAGCAACATTCTTTTCTATCATCAAGGTTCTTGCACAATCCATGATGGATCTGTTCCTTCTTTCAGCTATGCCATTTTGTTCAAGAGTACTTGGTGCTGAAACCTATCTTTTGATTCCTCTTTCAATACAAAAGTTATTGAATTCATGTGAAATAAATTCACCACCTCTGTCTGACCTTAGCATTTCAATCTTTTCCCTATTTCTTTTTCTACTCTTGCCAAATACTATTTGAACTTTTCAAATGCTTCTAATTTGTTCCTTAGGTACATGACGGTCATCATTCTTGAATAATCATCAACAAAAAGAATAAAATATTTTTCACCAGTATAGCTTTCAGTTCCAATAGGTCCACATAAGTCAGTATGCACAATTTCTAATAAATCTTCAGACTGATAATTTTTGCTTTTGAAACTAGACTTACCCATCTTTCCAATTTGACAATTCTTGCATAAACCGACCTCTGGTTTCTTTAAATCAGGAATGCCTCTCACTTTCTTGAATTTGCTTATCTTTACCAAATTGTCAAAATTCACATGACATAACCTTTTATGCCATAACCAACTCTCTTCTACTTGAGCAATAAAACATGAATGTTCACCAAGTTCAAGATAGAACAAGTTACCTTTAGTTTGAGTACTAGATCCAATCAGCTTTCCTTTACCGTTCAGCAGTCTTGCTTTGCTTTGGATGAATTCTACTTTGAGTCCATTGTTGAGTAACTGTGCCACACTCAAAAAATTGTGCTTTAGGCCTTCTACCCAATAAGCATTATCACATACAAGTTCCTGGGTTAGAGTGATTCTTCCTTTTCCTTTGATGCAACAAGGTTCATTGTTTCCAAATCTTACACTGCCACCATCATACTCTTTAAATTGATCAAACTTTGTTTTATCTCCAGTCATATGATGTGAGCAGCCACTATCAATGATCCATGTATCATTCTTACTTATGTGAGAGATGAGTGCCATTTCTTCATTGTCAGATTCATCTTTTACAGCAATGTAAACAATCTCATCCTCTTCTTCATCATTAGAATCATTAGAATCTTTAGCCATAAAACATGATTTCTTACTTTTATCCTTAAATGATTTGAGATCTTTCTTACTGTTCCATTTATTATCTTTCTTTTCATCTTTATCTTTCTTGTTTGGACACCTTGCAGCAATATGACCGACTTCTTCACATGAAAAGCAGATTAGGGGTACTTTACCTTTGTATTTACCTCTTCCTCTTGAATATTTCCTTGCAAGTAGAGCTTCAATTACTTCAAGGTCGCTGTCAGAACTCTGATCTGATTGATCTTAACTCTCTGACCGAGATTCCTTCTTCTTCTTGCCTTTGTCCTTGAGTGAAAGCTTGGCTTCAAATGCAGACTCAATGTTCTTTGCAGTTGGAACATAATTATCAAAATTATCTAGTTCAAATGCTGTCAATCTTCCAACTATGGCCTCTAGGTTTATCTTGTGATTGGCCTCACACCTTCTTTCTTGAATGGCTGATACCCTGATGGCATAAACTGGAAGTAGAGTTCTAAGAACTTTACTTATGACTGTCTCTTCACTGATACTTCCTCTAGAAGCTTTGATAGCACTGACACATGCTTTAATTCTTTCAACATATTTGGCAATGTTTTCATTTTCTTTCATTTTCATCCGATCGAACTGTCCTCTCAGACTTTCAGCTTTGGCTCTTTTGACATTGTCATCTCCACCATAGATCTCTTTCAGTCTTTCCCACATTTCAAAGGCAGTAGTGCAGTCCTTGACATCATCAAACTCTTCATAACTCAAGGCAGATGAAATATCAATCATCATAATGTTATGAGTCTTCTTTATAGCAATGTCATTGACTGATAATGTACCTGATGGTTCTACATATTCCTCATCAAGATATTTCAGACCAGTGTCACCAATGGAAGCTAGATGAAGTCTCATTAATCCCTGCCATGCTGAGAAGTTGTTTCGGTTAAGCCTTGGGATTTCCCTCTTGTAATACATCTTGATCTTTGGCTTAGATCTTTGAAATCTCCTCCTGCAAGCACCAAAAGCTCTGATACCAATTGTTGGAAAATGAAGATGGGGTAACTGAGAGGGGAGGGGTGAATCAGTTACCACAAAAACAAATTCAACAGTCCCAAAGATGCCTTAAACTTAGTTGTTGCTGCTACTCGGTAAACACATAAATTACTACTTAAAACTTGGTAGATGTTTAGTTAATTTATTAAGCATTTACTAAAATAAGCGACCATACAAAAGAAAGTAATCATGAACACAAAAGAAAGTAATCATGAACACAGTAGACACCAGATTTACGTGAAAACCCAATATGGGAAAAACCACCAGCAACTAGTCACCAATTTTCACTCTTCTGAAGTGAGCCCTGTTAGGAGCCAACCCTGTTAAAGGTTACAAAACACACTGTTAGGTGTGACCCTGTTAGAGGATTTAATCACCCTGTTAGGAGTGGCCTTGTAAGAGGTCTTTAGAACAATTCAACTGAATTGCCACCCTGTTAAAAGATTTATGGAATGGCTGTTAAACCAACTCTGTTAGGAGATTTTGGAATCACTGTTACAATGGTTAGAAAGCAACAATGAATGATCTGAAAATACATGCAACTTATCTTGCTAAATATAGATCTTAGTTTAGCTCCACAAGATCCTTACTGATTAAATATATCTTTGCAGCTCCAAGATTTCCCTCTGCTCAACTCTTCTTAGGCACACACAAGTCTCTTCCTTGCACTTCCTTGCACTATCCGTATACACTCTCTATTCCACACTTTTTCGCATCTTGAGCACCTCTTTATATACTATACATAATACCAGGTTGGCCCAACCAACTTGACAAAACATATTCCAAATTCGGCTTGAACTAACAATCAAAACAAAATTCTTCACTGGCCGACGCTGCTCGGTCAATACAGAACAAAAAAAAATTGCTTCCTGTGTTAACTGGCAGAACTCGGTAAAAACTACAATTACTGAGGAATTCGGTAAACTTGCTACTTCCTTTGGAAACCGACTAGACTCGATAAAAGCTGTCTTCGACTACCGAGTGAGCTCGGTAAAAACTAAGCTTTCCTTAGCTTACCGTGCGAACTCGGTTAACACTAACCGTCCGCTACAAAATTCTTTGATACCCGAGTGATCTTGGTAAGAACTAAACTTTCCTTAGCTTACCGTGCGAACTCAGTTAACACTAACTCACCGTGTGACATACAGGAACGCTCGGTATACACTGCAAAAGGCTTTACTGACCGATTGAGCTCGGTAGACTCTGAAAACTATTTTCTTGACCGACAGAACTCGGTAGACTCTGTTTGATAACTGATATGGCATTTGTGTAACATCAAAGGCAATACACAATTACTTAATTGTATCCAACAGAAGATTCAAGACCATTTAGTACTCCCATGGTGACAGAATATAAACTATCCAAAATTGATGATTTTACTAAACTAAATCAAACATTGTACAAGTCTATGATTGGAAAATTTCAATATGTAGTTTATAACAAACCTAATATTGCACTAGCTGTTGGAATTTTTGCAAGATATTTTTTCAAATCCTAAGGAGAATCACTTAATGGATGTTAAAAGGATTATGAGATACTTAGATGGTACAAAAGACTATGGCCTATGCTACAATAAGAATGAAAATTTTAAATTGAGAGCCTATAAAAATTCTTATTGGGATGGAACCATTGATGACATGAAAAGTACAATTAGTGGAGTATTTTTCTTAGGAAAAAGATTGGTTACTTGGACTAGTAAGAAATAAAATTGTATTTCACAATCTACTATTGAAGTTGAATATTTGGTTGCTATAATGAATTGCACAAATGTGGTATGGATCAATCATATACTCAAAGGAATGAAGGAATAATTATTGAATCTATGGTAATCTACTATGATAATACAAGTGCTATAAACATATCTAAGAATCCTATGATACACATAAAGACAAAGCACATTAAAATCAAGTATCTTTACTTGAGAGAAATGGTTTAGGACAAAGAAGTGAGAATGAAATATGTGAATACAAAGGAACAAATAGCTAATATATTCACAAAGGATTTACCTAAGGATGCACATGAGTATCTTAGAGGTAAGCTAGGGGTGATACCCATATCCAAAGCTACTTAAGAAGAAAGAGTAGTGCCCTGCATCAACTAAATTAAATGGCACACTTTACAACTTGATGTAGTGGATCTTACTTTAGGAACTACCTAAAGTAAGTGTTATCACCAAAGTTTCCACCCTTGTCCAAAGTTTTTACTTAAGGACAACCTTGTGAAACATGGAAACAATCTCCAAGCTATGGGACTTGAAATGTGAGATTGAGTCTCCAGAGAAGGCTAGCTTCCTTTTCTATTAGGATGAACCTAACTACTCTTGGAGAGGAAAAGGGAGAAGGGATGCATGAAAAAAAATCTACCTATTCTAAACTAAGGGATGATGCACCAAAGTAGAGTGTTCAAACAATTCTCCACCCATACATGCACACTTGAACCATCATGACACCAAAAGATATACACATCCAGACTTGTTTTAATCTAACAACCACATGCAAATGTAGATCAAAAAACCCAAATAAATGACACAAGAAAGAAGAGAATTCACTTATATATCATTCATAGGTCAAAAGGAGATATAGTCATGCAAGATTGTAGATATCCACAATACACTAATGAGAGGAAAATATTTCTTGCACAATACATCAATGTCTAGAGGAGATAAAGTAGAATGTCATATATATTTAGAGGCAAAGGGAATTTATAGTGAACTTGTAGAGAAATATCAAGAAAATAGAGAAGAGTTAACCTTAACAAAATTTACAAAAATTTCCTTTATAGCTTAAGCATAAGTAAGATATTTTTTTATCCTAAACCAAACTCAACCACTACCATTTAAGATTGCAGAGAACAATCATACAGATCTGGGGAAAATTTGATCTTGGTATAGATTCAGATGCAATGAAATCTAAATTTTTCCAAAATAAAGCCTTGAGAAGATAGAAATGATGCCATTAAATCACTCTAACCAAGTAGATAGATAAAACCAAAGATGGTGGAGTTTTTCCTTCATTTAACAGGCATGGCATTCATTAGAGAGTGGTTGGAATCAATCATGAAGATTAGATCGTGCAAGAAAACATCTCTTCCCTTTATTTTTGGTTCATGAGTCAGAAAGGTCACTAGGTCAACCAAGTTCTACAACCAAAAAGCACCACATGGACTAATATTCTTTTATCTTTCTACCATGTTGCTAGGTCTTCACACATTTGACCACATAACTTACTAACTGCGCTAACCTACCAACTTAACCTTAATGTCACATAATAGTTAGCCTTAATTTTGACTACCTTTCTTTCAAATTGGGTGTACGAGGACATGTGTCCTTCAGGAACTTCCCTATAATGTCTAAATTTCTTGCAATTTCATAAAGTGGGGATGCAACAACTATTGATCTAGGAAGATCTGATGGCACAGATAGAACTAAAAACATGTGGTCCCTATTAGAACTTGCAACCAACTAGGAACCACCCATACACCAACTTTCCAGACACATTAGCACAATCACACCATGAACCACAAAATAAAACCTGACCCCACCAATCCACATGGCATGATGCCACTTTCTTGCATTGTTACAAGGTCTGACAAAAGATAGAATGTAGGAAAGTGACTACCAATAGAAATCCAACCATATGCCAACTCACCTAACAAATCGTCCACCTTGTCTATGGTGACCCACAAACAAGAAGCAAGGACCCAACTAGGATGTGTGGAAGAATGTGGCTTTCCCACATTCATTAAAATCTCCATATTGCAAGAAAGTGCCCACTGTAGATCATCTTTGATCTAACGATGGATGAAATATGACCCATAAGATGAAAAAGCACAACCAAACAATATAACATGAGGTTTTAATATAAAGTATTTCATGCCCCATTTATTTGAATTTTCAAATATGTAAACATTACTACATTTGAATTCAAATATGAAAATTTTGACGGGTAGGCAAAAATGGCCAACAATTTTGGTGACTCAGAGGGATGCCAACCTACTATGTGTAGACTAGTGACCTTATGCATCCATTGGGCTACAGAGTCATAAAACATGAAGATCTAAACACAGTAAAACCCATAGCCCTACCCCTACTTCTCTAAAACTACAAAATAGGAACCAAAATCCTTTGCAACCTTCAAAACTTCAAAATTTCAAAAGAAACCTAGCCATCCCACCAGAGATAGCCTATGCTTGTGCACTTCTTGGAAAGAAAGAAAACTATTCTAATATGTACAAAATGCCTTTAACCTCCTCTAAAAGCAAGGTTTATGGTGAATCCCATTAACTGAGATTGGGAGAACTTCACTGTCAGGCCTAGATAGATGAAAAACATTGGCCTCTTTATAGTTGGTGATAACATATGGGCCACTCCACATAGCATCAAATTTGGAGTGCCTCCCTAGTTTTTCCCTATATGTATCCCATTTTAATACTGGATCACCCTCCTTGAATAAGAACAAAACACATTTCCTAACATGTTTGTGGTAATCATTGAAAAGAGTTTGCCAATAATAACTACTCCTCATTATATTCATTACTATAACCCTAGCTGAGAAATGACCTCCAATAGGCCCATCATGGAACTCTTTTAATAGCTTATTGATTTGATCTATTTCGATACACCTCAATATGACTCCAAATAGTATTCTATCCACCAAGACATAAGGGATAGACTGCAATCTAAATTGTCTTCTCTTTGCTCTATTCAAACCATGTGGATATCTTCCCTCTACCAAGAAAGTAATCATATCGTGCAACTAATAATTCTGATTTTCATTCTCTATTGGTTGCTCATCCTGTATTAAGAGGACAACTTCCTCGAGTGTCTCAAAAGAAGAGACCATTTTCTCACACAATCCCTTACCTCTTTCAAGTTTGGTGATATTGATATCAATGTCATATTCCATGACTTTTATGATCCATCTAGCTCTTTTTTCATTGATATCTTTGTTCAGTAGACACTCCTTTACACTTGCATGTGGAACCAAGAGCCAAACCTTGTTATGAGACAAAAGATGTTTGAAGTTTTTGAGAGCCCTTATAATGAAAAATACTTGTTTCTCTACATAGTTGTATCTTACTTCATAATCCTTAAGCCCCTCACTAAAGAAAGCAATGGGATACTCCAAATTCATCATTTAGCTATGATAGAATAGGTGATATACTTGATTCTCCTCCAAGGGAGTAAAGGACAAAGTCTCTATCAAACTTGGGATTGACAAGAGTGGGAGCTAATGCAATTGATTTCTCAATCTCTTCAAAACTAGCCTTCCCCTCCTTGGTACAAGTAAACATCATATTATTTTTCAACATATCTGTGAGAGGCTTCACCATGGAGGCAAGATCAGGGATGAACCTTCTTACAAAGTTGATCCTACCAAGAAAGCTCTATAATCCTTTCTTATGACTAGGAAGTGGGAGAGAGAGAATTGCTTCTACTCTCTTTGGATCTATTGTTAGCCCATTTGTTGACACAATATGTCCTAGGAGCTTTCCTTGGTCAATGGCAAACACACACTTCTTGGGATTAAGAACACACCATACTCTTTGCATCTTTCAAATACTTGTCTCAAATGATCAAAATGATCTACTGCATGTTTTGAGAAGATAGTTATATCATTAAGATAGACTAGTACAAAATTTTCCAACATACCCTTGAAGGCCATCTCCATTGCCTTTTGAAATGTGGTAGCTGCATTGGTTAGTCCAAATGACATCGTACAATAAGCATAGGTACCCCATTTGGTAGTGAATGTTGTCTTATATCTATTTGACTCTTGGACTAGCACCTAGTTATAACTTTAAAAACCATCTAAGAAAGAAAACCTTTTTAAGCCACTAACCTTGGACAAAATATGCTCCATAGAAGGAAGGGGATGGTGATCTTTAAGAGAAGCCTTATTAAGATCCCTAAAATCTACACACAATATGATTTCTCCTTTCTTCTTCTAATAGGAACAAGATTGGCTACCCATGTCTTGCATAATAGGAAAGATTATATTGGCTTCTATAAGTTTGGATAGTTCCTTTCTCATTAAAGTTCAATAATGGGGTTGACTGGCCTTTGCTTTTGTCTAATAGGCTTAGCACCATGGTTTAAATCTATAGTATGCTGAAATAAACTAGGGTCAAAACCCTTTAAGTCTTCACATGTCCAAGCAATAAAATCATTGAATTCTTGACATAAATTAATAAAAACTTCTTGTTCAACATCAGTGCATACCTTTCCCAAGTTAAGAGTCTTTCCATCAACAACAGTGATAGGTGTGTAGTCACCCCTCTTTGTATTTAGGTTTGAGCCTTTGTGTTTTGCTTGATCATTAGAGTTGAAAATTACCTTTAAGGTGACTAGACCTTTAGGTAATTTTTTGGAGTTTAGGTTCATAATCTAGTACCCATATTGACTTTGCAGCTTGAACTAATTTCTAGCGGAGAACTCTACTTCATTTTGCAAGAAATTAACAATATGTAAATAAGAATCAAATACTTGCCAATTTGTGCAATTATCTAGGATAGAAAGCCTTACAAAAATTCTGATTTGTTGCTTCTTTTCATTAGTAAGATGCTCTGGTTTATCATAATGAGCATTAATGGATACAAGCCTATCAACATGTTTTTTTTTGTTTCTTGGGACACTTTGAATATTGAAAGCTTGAAACCCTTCAAATAGATCCCAAACTCTATGTTTTTTAATTTGAGAAATTTTCTTAACAACCAACTCATTTTCCCCAAATACCTTTAAGAGTTTGATGCCTCTCCTTTGTGCCTATTAGAGACCTTTGATCAGAGCTTCATATTCTATGATATTTTTAGTGCAGCTGAATTGAAGCCTATATGCAAAGTAGTACTCACTTGTGTAGGAAAAATCAACATCACACTAGCTCTTAATCCATTCTCATTTCTTGATTCATCAAAATGCATACTCCATATCCCACTCATATCTTGTTGTGCCTTCATAAGATTAGGGATAAGAGCATCCTTTTCTAACACACAATATGTACCAAGACCTGTCTCAAGGGTTTCTGATATGGAATCAAATTGATATGCATTAGCCCATTCATCTAAGAGAAAATTAGGTACCTTTGCTAGAGAAGTGGTAGGTTCATTCACTATGTCATTCTCATGCATTTCTAGGATAGTGCAATTCATATTGATAATATAAGGATAGTGCAATTCATATTCTGATTGGAGCCTTGGTCCCATATCTTGTTCTATAAAACATATATGACCAAACAAACGATATGTAACCACCTATTTGGGTAGTAAAGTTTCTTGATAGACAAATGGAAAAATGTGGCTTAACTTTAACAACTGATACATCTTGAGTTACAGTACAACCAAGGCATGCATGTAGGGACATTTACACATTCTTAAGCATCACTACAATCTTGACAATACTACCATTCAACTATAATACATCCCTAACAATGGGCTCATATTTCATTTCTAAACCATTAGCAACACACTTAGGTATAATTGAACTACTATCCCTTGAATAAATCATGTAATTGTGGACTAGTTTATCCCCTATAATCAGAAAAACATAAAATGGAGGAGGTCTAACCTTTTTATTTGTTTTGACCTCCCTTGATGGTTGTACTAGACTTGTGACACTCTCCATGCTAGGTGGCTAATCCTTTCATTTAATACTTTCCAACTCCTACTGCAACAACTTCTTTTGCATGGGTATAGCAGCAATAGCATCCCACATGGAAATCTTCACATTTGTCTTCTTCATCTGATCTACCATACTAAACAAGGCATTAGGTGCTCTGGTAGAAGCCTTGGGAGCTGCATGTGTAGGGGGTTGAGTTGGAATAGCTCAGGGGCCATTCACATCCACTCTAGAACTACTCTATTTTTGTTGTAGAGGAACATTGGGTTGGTCATTTTCTACTTGTATATGAGGCACTACATTTGATGTTGAAGCTTGATTAGGAGGAGGAGGGGTAGCATCTTCAATAGCTATTCTTTTGCTCCTAGTGTTGTGAGAAATGGAATCCTAGTTTACATTACAATGTTCCTCCACTTGATGATTCATAAAGGATAAATCACCCTATCTTTGCATATATAAGGCATCTTTGGATTGGTTCTCCTTGTATGATTGTCCTAATGTAGGATCTTGAATGGTCAAAGCCAAATAAGATTCAACTTTCTAACACATGAAATAGGCATAGGAGTGGTTGTAGGAAGGACAAAAATCTTGATCTGGAGCCATATTATTTTGAGGGACTATAGCCCTACTTTTATTTGCATTTGAAGTAGAGACATGACTATTCTACCTACTCTAATCAAAATGACTATTCCAATAATTATAATTTGAAGGCCTACCATTCTTTGGAGTTTGATATTGCAATTGATGAGCCTTACTATCTTGAGCTTGCCACCTTTCCAAAGTCAACATTTTCTTGCCCACTTTTTGCATCATAGAGAAGTTATTTTCCAATTTCTTCTCTTGGCCTTGCAATCTTTAATCTATGTTCAACATCATAGACTGCATCATCTCCTTGATTTTATCTATTCCATTTGAAGATGTGGAAGATTGAGGGAATAGAGAAAGGGATTGTGATGTGGAAGTTATGGGAATAGGGGCCATTGATGGTTGGTGATTTAGGACATCAGGGAAGAAGGGCATAGGAGGCCTTGGAGCTAACTTCTCTCCTTGTATCAATATATTTTCTACCCTTATTGCTATTTAATAAGCATTAGGTAAAGTGTCTCCTCCCATGGTTTGGATTATGGTGGCAATGTCACTATTAAAATCTTTGAGGTAATGTAAGAAGGCATTACCAAGGGTAGGTTTTACTAAAGTCAATATTCTATCCTATATTTTCTAAAATCCATAATTGAAATTAGTCATGCATTCATGGGGGGCTCTTTTTATGGTAGCTAGATTTTTCAAAAGTGACAAGTAGTCACTTTTCTCCTCAAAGTGTTTACATAGTCATGTTTCTAATCCATCCCAATCTATTATAGAGTTATGAGGCAACCCTCTTTACCATTGAAGTTCTCTCCCTTAAAAAAATGAAGCTAGAAGCCTAATTGCAACATCATCCTCAGATATACCATGAATATTAAAAATATTTACAACCTCTTGAATGTGCTCTAAGGGAGAGATAGAAGTTTCACCAGTGAAATCTAATATACTTTTGAGAGCTAATATTGGTATGTCATGTCTTTGAGCTAGCAATAGGGGGCTTCCACCACTAAAAGTAGCAAAAGCATGAGCTCTAGGTTGTTCCATATAAGCAAGTGATCTATTGATATGAGCTAATGGTATTCTAGATTGAGATCTAACAACAGGAGGAGTGGAATTGGATGTTGCAGGGGTATGTGTTTCCTCAATACTCCTAATTGGTGATAAAGATAATCTAGTCTACTTCCTTCTAGGATTTGAAAATGAAAGATCTTGATACTGAAATTTACCTCTAGAAGATGCCCTTATTTCAACTTTGGGCATGAACCACTGCAACTTTGGTCTAGAAACTAGATATGAAGGGTGTAGAGTCGCCAAGTTCTTTATAGAAATTAGCCTCTTGAAGGCCTAGAATACTAAGAGCAATAGTATTTCCTCAACATCAACTTCAATTTTTTTTCTTTGACACTTGTAGACTTGAAATCTTCTAGAATATAGTCCCACAAGGCCTGCTAAAAATTATTGTCACAAAATTTTGCACCCTTGTCCAAATTTTTTACCTAAAGACAACCTTGTGAAACATGGAAACAACCTCCAAGTTATGGGACTTGAATTGTGAGGTTGATTTTGTGGAGAAGGCCGACTTCCTTTGCTATTAGGATACACCTAACTACTCTTAAAGAGGAAAAGGGAGAAGGCATGTATGAAAGAAAATCTACCTATTCTAACCTAAGGGGTAATACACCAAAATAGAGTGCTCAAACCAATCTCCATCCATACATGCACACTTTAACCATCACGATAACCAAAATATGTACACATCTAGACTTGTTTTAATCTAATAACCACTTGTAGATGCATATTAGGAAATCCAAATAAATGACACAAGGAAGAAGAGAATTCACTTATATATCATTCATAGGTCAAAAGGAGATATAGTCATGCAAGATTGTAGATACCCACAATACACTAATGAGAGGAAAATAGGTCTTGCACAATACATCAATGTCTAGAGGAGATAAAGTAGAATTTCATATAGGTTCAAAGGCAAAGGGAATTTACAATGAACTTGCAGAGCAATATCAAGAAAATAGAGAAGAGTCGACCTTAAATTTTTTTACAAAAACTACCTTTATAGCTTAGGCATAACTGAGATATTTTCTATCGTAATCCAAACTCAACCACTACCATTTAAGATTACAAAGAAAAATCATATAGATCTAGAGAAAATCTACTCTTGGCATAGATTTAGATGCAATGAGATCCACATTTTTCCAAAATAAAACCTTGAGAAGATAGAAACAATGTCATTAAATCACTTCGACCAAGTAGATGGATAAAACCAAAGATGGTGGAGTGTTTCCTTCATTTACTAGGAATGGCATTCATTGGAGAGTGGTTGAAATCAATCATGAAGATTATATTATGCAAGAAAACATCTCTTCACTTTGTTTTTGGCTCATGAGTCAGCAAGGTTAGCAAGTCAATTGAGTTCTACAACCAGAAAGCACCATGTGGACCAACATTCTTTTATCTTTCCACCACCTTGCGAGGTTTTTATGCATTTGACCATGTAACTTACCAACTGGACCAACCTTCCAACTTAACCATGATGCCACATAATGGTTAGCCTTAAATTTGATTGCTTTTCTTTCAAACTGGGTCCACAAGGACATGTGTCCTTCAGGCACGTTCCTGCAATGTCTAAAGTTCTTGCAATTTCATAAAGTGAGGATGCAACAACTATTGATTTGGGAAGATTTGATGGCACAAATAGAATTGAAAACATGTGGTCCCTATTAGTACTTGCAACCATCTAGGAACCACTCATATGCCAGCTTACCATACACATCAACACAATCACACAGTGGCCCACAAAATAAAACTTGACCCCACCAACCCACATGGCATGATGTCACTTGCCCACATTATCAGAAGGTCTAACAAAAGACCTTAAAAACAAAAAAGAAGCAAGGTCCCACCTAGGATGCATGGAAGAAGGTCACTTCCCCACATTCATTAAAATTCATTCATTTCCACATTACGAGGAAGCGCTTGAAGGACACATGTCCTCGTGGACCCAGTTTGAAAGAAAGGAAGTCACAGTTAAGGCTAACCATTATGTGACATAAGATTAAGTTGGAAGGTTAGCATAGTTAGTAGGCTATGTGGTCAAATGCATGAAGACCTAGCAAGGTAGTGGAAAGATAAAATAATATTGGTCCATGTGGTGCTTTCTGGTTGTAGAACTTGGTTGACCTGCAGACCTTGCTGACTGATGAGCTAGAAACAAAGAGAATAGATGTTTTCTTGCATGATCTAATCTTCATGATCGATTCCAACCACTCTCCAATTAATTCCATGCCTAGTAAATAAAGGAATCACTCCACCATTTCAAGTATTATTCATCTACTTGGTCAGAGTGATTTAATGGTGTTGTTTCTATCTTCTCAAGGCTCTATCTTGGAAAAATGTGGATTTCATTGTATCTGAATCTATGCCGAGATCAAATTTTCTCCAGATCTATATGATTGTTCTCTGCAATCTTAAATGGTAGGGGTTGAGTTTGGTTTAGGATAGAAAATATCTCAATTATGCCTAAGCTATAAAGGCAATTTTTGTAAATTTTGTTAAGGTTGACCCTTCTCTATTTTCTTGATATTGCTCTACAAGTTCGCTATAAATTTCCTTTGCCTCTGAACCTATATGGCATTCTACTTTATCTCCTCTGGACATTGATGTATTGTGCAAGTCCTACTTGCCTCTCATTAGTGTATTATGGATATATACAATCTGGCATGACTGTATCTCCTTTTGACCTATGAATGATATATACATGAATTCTCTTCTTTGTGTAATTTATTTAGGTTTTTTGATCTACATCTCCATGTGGTTGTTAGATTAAAACAAGTTTGGATGTGTATATCTTTTGGTTTCATGATAGTTCAAGTGTGCATGTATGGGCGGAGATTAGTTTGAACACTCTATTTTAGTGCATCACCCCTTAGGTTAGAATAGGTAGATTTTCTTTCATACATCCCTTCTCCCTTTTACTCTCCAAGAGTAGTTAGGTGCACCCTGATAGCAAAGGAAATTGGCCTTCTCTAGAGACTCAAGCTCACAGTTTAAGTCCCATAGCTTGGAGGTTGTTTCCATGTTTCACAAGGTTGTCCTTAGGTAGAAAGTTTGGATAAGCATGAAAACTTTTGTGACAATAGTAAGGAGGGAGCTGAAATAAAAGATTTGCATTCACATGCAAGGTGATAGAGGGAGAACCTGAATTGTTGATATCTACATGAATATATGACAAGCCTTTGCATTTTTGTCAAAGAGGGAGATTGTTATAAAAAAAGAGGAAGATTTTTCACTAAATATTTGAAGAAGAAGATAGATTATAGCCTATATAGAAGAAATACAAATACTGATAGAGGGAGATATTTTAGTAAAAGGTATTGAGTTTATTTTTGGTATTGTTGTTGGTATTCATTTTCCATCAATGCCAAAGAGGGAGATTGTTTTAAAAGAAGATTGTTGAAGTATAGAAATGAAGGAGATTGTTGAAACCCATCATGAGAAAAATCATTATTTTATCATTGATATCAAACTTACTACTTGTTGGTAAGACATTTGCTAACTTTGATCTAAATTCTATCATTTGATTGATTGATACAAATGATTTGAAAAGAAAGGATAACAAGAGTACCTAGAGAAATGTTGAGTTATATGGTGTATAAAAGGAGCCCTAAGACCAAGTAAGACTTTGATGATATAGTGCATTGATTATCTACTTAAGGCTTCAATGAAAGGATAGTTGAGAAAAGACAAGAAGAATGTTGATCTCATATTGGTTTTGACAAGTGAGTGTCTATATACTTAAGTAATTTACTTAGTTCATGCCAAACAAGTAGTACACACCAAGCACAACATGTATAAAATAGAGCATGTTGAGTCCATAGTGAGTGTCAAATCACTCATGTGCCAAATCACTCAAGTGCCAAGCAGATAGTATATGCCGAGTGATATAGGAGCCATGTAAGTAGTGCATGTTGAGTCATTTAGATTCCAAGTCACAGTATATAAATTAGTATATGTCGAGCATTAGAGACAACAGATGCTGAGTAACATAGTTTTTTCATAGTTTTTTGTAATGGAACAAACTACTATGTAAACCATTTTGAGACAACTTATAGAAAGTCACTCAAGTGCCAAGCAAATAGTGTACGCCGAGTGATATACTAGCCACATAAGTAGTGCATGTCAAGTCATTCAGATGCAAAGTCACAGTATAGAAATTAGTATATGTTTAGCATTAGAGACTACTTATGCTGAGTAACATAGTTTTTTTATAGTTTTTTGTAATAGAACAAGCTACTATGTAAACCATTTTGGGCCAACTTACAGATTAAATTACAATATTTTGATGATAAGGATGAATCTTAAGTTGGAATCCCTATGCATTACATGCATCCAATTAGAAAAAGGGAAGGTTTAAGCAAAAAAATGGATGAATTACAGAAATTGGTTCATACTTATATGCACCCTAAAATGGTCGCCTAGATTATGGGCCCCCATTATTCAATTTATCAATTTATCAAATTTTTCAAAATCAATGGTTTGCAATATTTTATTAAATCAATTTAAATCAATTTCCTTGATCAAATTCGATTATTTCATTTCTAATGTTGAAAATTTTATCCTAAGTCTTATCTAATTAAAAGAAAATCTCCCTTTTAATTAAATAAAATAAGTCCTCATTTAATTAAAAGAAAACCTCTCTTTTAATTAAATAATTCATCCACATTTAATTAATTAAGAGAAAAACCCCTCTTTCAATTTAATTAAATATTTCCTATTTAATTAAAAGAACTTGCTCCCTTTTAATTAAATAAATTAAACTCACTTGAAAAAAGAAATAAATTAAATAAAAATTAAATAAATACTTTATTTATTTTCTCTACACTTAAATGCACATATCTCTAAGTGAGACTTATCTTTATCCTCTTTCCACTTTCTTCTCAACCACTCCTCTTTTCTCATTGGTGGAATTTTGTCTCACATGGATCAAACTCCATTATCCCATATTGGTTGTGAGAAGCCTCTCACCTCCATATTTTTCTTTATAAGGGAGAGCCCTCTCTTCATTTTATTCATCCACAATACAACCACAATTCATCCGTAATTCATCCGCAATTCATCCACAATTCATTCACAATTCATCCACAATTACGCTATTGTTATGCTATAGGTTTGGAGAGCAATTTTTGAAGGAGTTTGAGCATCAAAGATTTTTGTGGATAAATTCTATCTTCTTGTCTTATTCTCTCATGCGTCCATGGCTTCCATCATGAGGTTTCATCCTCACATTTGCATATTATCTTAGAGTCATATTTATTTTCATAGATTAGTATTGCATTGCTATTAGATTTCTTTTCTTGCATTGTTTTGCATTGTTATCATTTAGGTTATTTTTTATTTTCATTTGCATGCATATTTTTATCATTGAATCTCTTGTTTCATGGTGTACTTGCATGGGCACAAACTAGGTCAAATTGAGGGCCTCCATTACAAGCCCTTGCACTCCATGAACAGAGAGCTATGAGTCACCATTCGAGACCTAATTCTTGAGTAATTTTGGATATAATGACTCATAGAAGTGTGCTCACATTTTAGGCATACATTTTTGGCACCCACCATGGGGCAACCCACCTTTGCTTGTTTGTTTTTGTGTAGATCTACTTGCAGACTCAAAGAAACCCTAGATTTGAAAGATTTGATCATATCTTTCAAAAAGCTACGTATTTTGATTTGAAATTTTATTTGTAGGGTGGTGATATATTCGAAAAGCTTTGGTCAAATTTTTAGGTTTTTTGTGAAACATTTTCAAATTTTTATGATTTTTCCTTGATTTTTCAAAAATAAACATTTTTGGGAGTAAATCAGCTTATTTTTTTGAAAAATTTATAGTTTTGGAAAGATATTGAAATTTTAAATAGAGTTGGTTCTTTGTGTTTCAATTTTAGAGGTCATATTAGGGGTCAATAATTCAATTTGCAAAAAATGGTCTATTTTGACAAAATGACTCCCTAGGGCACAAATTAAAAGATCTTTTCAAAAATTTTGGATTTTTGGAAAGCTCTTTGATTTTTGATAGGGGTTACTTTTCTATATTTTGAGTTTTAGATCCGAATTCATATCATGTAGATCCAATCTTTATGACTAAGTCAAAAAATCAATTGAAAAAAAAAGGCATTTAATGAATAGTTTGCATTTCAAATTTACAATGAATCAATGCATGATGTGAGATTTTATTTGGGTTACTTGCTGATTATTATCAGTCTTAAAATTTATATTTTTAGAGTTAACCCTAGTTTTGCATAAGTTGGACATATATTGCATATCTTGTGTTTGCTTGTGTTGTTTTTTGCTTTGTTCATTGCGAGTGAGCGATCAAGCGTAAACAAAGGTACAACAAAGAAAAGAAACATTGCAAGGATTATCAAATATTTTGTTTGAACTCTAAAACATTTAGATTTTGGATTAAAATTAAAACTCTCATGTGTTTGGCTTAAGTGTTTTACATGCTTTCATAGAACACATTTCAATTGATGCTCTTAATGAGAAATGAATGAACATAGATTTTCTTTCATACAAGTTTGTGTAAGTGAATGCTTGTTTTAAAACCTTACGTAATTTTTGGTTCCAATATCAAATATCTCATTAAGTTATTGAGGGCATGGATTCATTCCTTGTTTACATAGGGAGTTAAATGCATCACTTCGTGGACTCACTCTATGTTTACTTGGAAAGATAAATATTCCATTATTCAACCCCTTTTTCATTTGTGATTAGTATTAATTAGTAGTCTTAGATTACTTGTGATTGATCTAGATTGCTATCTTTGGTTATTGGACTTGCTAATGCACCGATCCCTCATTTCTGCCCCGTGGTTGTAAGATCAACGCCACATGGAGGGGTCTACAGGAAAGAATCGTTAATTGCTCCACTAGGCAACCCCTTTGTGCTTTTTGGAACTCACTTGTCTTCTAAGGTGTGGAATCACTTTGAGTTGGTGTGAAGAGTTAAATGTTCCACTTTTGGACTCACTTTGAGTTGGTGTGAAGAGTTAAATGTTCCACTTTTGGACTCACTTTGAGTTTGTGTGAAGGGTTAAATGTTCAACTTTTGGACTTGCTTCACATTCTCTTGAAGGGTTAAATGTTCCACTTTTGGACTCGCTTCACATTATCTTAAAGGGTTAAATGTTCCACTTTTGGACTCACTTCACATTTACTTGAAGAGTTAAGTGTTCATCCTTTAGTGCTCTAAATACTTTTGATAGTGAATTACTTATTTTTTATTTCTAGAAGGCCTGCTTGGGGACACACTATCTCAAGGGATGACCTTAACTCCTGTGTTTTGGTGGAGTATAAATATCAGGAGGTGAATCCAAAGACACCTCTCTTGGAATTGAGTTTGATACCACTCTTGTCTAAGCCTCAAAGAACTTTATACCTTTGAGAAGTGAAGGAGGAGATTTGGGTTACCATCTCCCCCTTGGCTGTGTGATTTTAGATTCTTCTCATCTACAGATTTGGGCCTCACGTACCTTGCATATATTGAGGACTCCTTTTAGAAAGCCACATATATCCTTGTAGACAACTTGATAAGGTGTTGTTGTATTCTAAGTGCCTGCTAAAACATTGTCAAGAATATACACAAGTAGAACCTTTAAGGAGTAGAAATACTAAGTCACTATACTTGTTCATGCGCAAGGTTGCTTTTCCCCTTGCTCATTATTTGAAGACTATTTTCTTGAAATCCCTATTTTCTACCTTGTGTGCTTGGTTCATGATAAAGAATCTATTCATACATCTAGTTTGAAATTTAAAATGAACAAAATCTAAGTTCTTGAGTTGAGACTTTATGATCAAATAAGTTTGTTATCCCATTATTTCTAGTCTCCCTAGGTTGGTCCTATTTGGATTAGGCTACTTACCCCATTGTTAGAAGCCTTTTTTCACCTTAAGTTATTGTGCTTTGACCTCTTGAATTAGTAGTCATTGATTTCAAAAGAGATCTTGTTTGAAGTTGGTGAGTTAGAAACCATCCTTGTTGAAAAAGATATACACTTGGATCCTTTGATATTACACTTGGAGAGTCTTAGTGATCTCTTGTCCATTCACTTTCATTAAAAAATTAATTTTTATTATTTATAATTTGGATAAATCATCATCCTGGTCCATATGTACTAGGGTATTCACCCAAAGTTTTGGGCACCTCTGTGGTAGTGTTGGTTTATGCCTATTGAAAAATTCTATCTTATCATTTCTCTTTTGGACAAGTGAGAACTTTTACTATCCTAGTTTGGTACCAATGTTTCTTAGGGTTATCCTATCAACTAGTACCTTTTCTTTCATGTTGATTACAAGTGCTACTACATGTTGCTCAACATTCAAATGATCTCAAATGGTATCAAATTTCCCAAAATGACTCTTGGTCTTCTTTCTTCTTCATCTTCCATGTCTTTCTAATTTCCCATTTTCATTATTCCTCTTCTTCATGTCTTTTTTATTCTTTTCCTCTTATTATCATATAGTCTACCTTCTTCTATTCATCATTTCCCTTCTTCTATGCTTGATTCTTCTTCTTCTAGAACCATGGATCTTGAATATCTTTTTAGGGATCCTCATTTGAGCTTAGATGAAATCCATCTCCTTCTTGAATTTGAAAAGTGTTGTCACTCCAATGGGTACATGGATGCTAACGTTGCAACAAAAATGATTAAAAAAATGAATAAATCAGACACCTTTGCTAGGATCATGTGTAAGATCAAATCACAATATCCTTCTTCAAAATATTTCCCATCTTCCAAGTCTTATCATGATTCTTCTAAATATCATATAGATTTTCCATCTTCCAAGTCTTGTCATGATTCTTCTAAATATCATACAAATTCTTCATCCTCCAAGTCCTATCATGATTCTTCTAAATATCATTCAAATTCCTTATCTTCCAAGTCTTATCATGATTCTTCTAAATATCCTTCATATTCTTCTTCTTCTAAGTCTTATGATAATTCTTCTAAATATCATTCACATACTTCATTTTCTAAATCTTATCATGATTCTTCTAAATATCATTCAAATTCTTCATCTTCTAAGTGTTATGATGATTCTTCTAACTATCATTCACATTCTTCATGTTCCAAGTCTTACCATGACTCTTCTAAATATCATCCATCTAGGTCTTCACCTACTTCTTCTTCACGATATCATTCTTCTTCTACTTCTACCAAGAGTCTTATTCCTCTTATTGAGATAGATCATAATGAACAACATGAAAAGTCTTGTGATATGCTTATCTATAATTCCTCTAGTGAAAATGATTATGATGATGATGACTATTATACTCCTACACATTCTAAAATTCCTTCTAGTCCTATGTTTATGCTTAAAGGGGATGAGTCACAAAAAGATACTGATGGTAATCCACATGAATCAAATTTTGAAAATGACATTGATAAATTTTGTGAACAATACCTAAATGATAAATCTATATTTTTTGATGAAGAGAAAGAATTTTTGTGTGCTGAAATACAACATCAATGGGATAAGAGTTCCTCTTCTAAGAAACCTCATGCTAAAAATAAAGATTATACTCTTGAGCAAGATCATGTTAATTTTGAACCTTTGTCTTCTGATGCTCCCCTTCCATCTTCTACTTCCTCCACTATCCATACATCCCTTAAATATTTTGAGTCTCTCAAATCTTCTATCAATCCTTCATCCAACAACGATCCTTATGATTTTCATGTGGTTCCTTATAGTTATCCTCAAGGGCTACCTCTTAAAGAAACTCAAGCTAACCTTTACTTGGCTGCAAATAGTTTTGATAATGCTAAACCTAAAGAGCCTAAGCCTTCATGCGCTATAATTCCTACTTTAGCTAGCCCTTCATAATCTCCTCCAAAGTATTCCATACAATTCCAACATGCTTCCTTTTCCTTAGGAGTGGCTCCATGTCAAGAGGACTCTAAAAAAGATAAAGAAAATAATATAAAAAAAGATCAAGATCAAGAACCTCCTATGTCGTCCAATTATTTTCATAATGTCTCTGGTCCATTTCATGGTTCTTTTGATCCCTTACACCCTTCCTCATTCATTCCACCATGTCTTAAGTCTTCTCCTAAGCAAGATCAAGCTACTACTTACAATGTTGAGCTTATTGACAATCCAAATGACCTTAATATAGTTGCACCTTCCAAAGATGATACTTCCATTAAGGTTATTAAAAATAGTGTTGTTACTTCCAATAATGAGCCTATTGAAAATCAAGAGAAAAAAATCTACACTTATGTTATCCAAAGATCTTTGTCAAGATCAAAGTGTTCCATCTTATTGTTCTACCACTCCATGTTCCCTTCCACTTTCTACTCTTCCTAAGTCTTCTCAAGCTTTATGTAATCCTATCAAAGAAGTTGCTCCTATTCAAGATATTCATGACCCTGTTGAAAATCCTAATGCTCACTCTAAAGATGTTTATGTCCTTGATTGTGATATAGATGTTGACGAACTTATTGATTACCCTTTTGCATCTTCCACATCCATCCTTGGACCTCTCCCACTCATACTAAATGCTTCATTTCTTCCTTTCATCTTGGGTCCTTATGTCCCTTCACTTTCCCCTCCCAACTCTCCTAATTCAGCATCCATCTTGGGTCCTTATGTCCCTCCCTCTCTTATCTTTGCTCAAGATCAATGCGGATGCATATCCTTGAATCCTTTTCATCCACCCACTCACCTAAACCAGTCATATCATCCTTCTTCTTCCATAAGTCCCAAGTCTTTTGGAAGTAGCCTGAATGTTCAATACAAGAAAAAGAAGCAATTCAAGAATCCATATAAAAAAGACCACCATGTCTCCTCTAATCGACATGGGGGCATAAAGTCAAAAGAGATATCTAAGAAAAAAATTATAAGGCAAGTATGGGTTCCAAAATCCATCATTGAAGATATTATCTCTACATCATAAAAAATAAATGAAAAGAGGCCTACGACTATATGGATTCCAAAGTCTCTCTTGAGAAAGTCTAATGTTGAACAACAATTGAAGTTGACATTCAAGCTTTCAAAGAAGTCCACTTCATCTTCTTCCAAAAGCATTCTTCCATTCCATGTGCCTAAATTGCAACCTCATCTATCCACTCACCATATTCCTTCATTCACATTGTCTTCATCCTTTCACCAACCTTCAAGGTGTGTGTTGACATTGATCTTGCCTTCATTTCCATCTTCCAATCTTACTCACTTTCCATAAAGCCATATCCTCCATTTTTTTCTTCCCTCTTCCTTTCCCTATTAGCATATTTGAGCATATCATTTGAATTCATTTTTATATCATGGTTTAAAAATTCAAGGAGCATTATCTCAAAAGCTTGACTTCTTCCAAAATAATTCAAAAAAAAAAAGAGAAGAAAAAAATTGAAAAAAAAAAGAAAGAAAGAAAGAAAAAGAATGAAAATTTTGAAAATGTGCCTTGGTGAAAACTTGGTAATTAGGTACCTTGGTAGCAAAAGTAAAGAGAAATAAATTCATCCTATGGTGAAAACCACTCCCTTGTGGTGCCTTGGATAAGTACCATGATGAAAACCTAACAAATAGACATCATGCGTAGTTCTTCTACATCTTTCATCCATTCCATCTTCTCTCTTTGATCTTGATAATGTTGACCTATGCACAAAAAATTGGCTACCTTGTGAGTTATCTTATGATGATCATGTTTTCATTCTTTTCATGTTAGCCTTCATATCTATTTTCCTCCATCCATTCTAGTCTTTTTCTATCATTTTCCCATTTATTTACCCCTTTGGTCTTTATCTAATAAAAATAGAGTAAAATACGATGCTATGAAGTCTCTTGACATGTCTACTCCTTTGGATTGCATCTTTCCCACTTTTACTTTATGCTTTCTTGAATTATCTTATACTGGCCTTTCATTTCTTGGCCAAATGTTCTTTACATGACAATTTTCCCCCAGCTTGGGTACTCTTGAGGAGTTAGCCTTTGAAGATCACTTTCACTTACTTCATACACTCCTTACTTATCCATCATATCGACTAGCTTGTTGTTCCATCATGTCCTCTACCTTGCTAAACATTGGGACTACACGATGTGATCATGCTTGAGAGTTTGATGTCCATTCTGTCTGGGGGCATCTTTGTACATATTTATTGATCTTGAAAAAATATAAAAAATGATATATTTTTAAAAATACAAAAAAAAATTGATATATTTCAAAAACTAAAAAATGATATATTGTCAAAATTCTAAAAATTAAAAAATGTCCTGAAAAAAATGATCTTCTTAGTGACAACCTAGCAATAGGCACTTTGATGTATCACCCAAAAAATCATATATTCCAAAAATACAAAAAAAATTCAAAAAAGAAAAAAAGAAAAAAAGAAAAAAAAGAATCCAAGTGGTGAAAACCTGGAGACGGGTGCTACTTGAGGCCTTTGCACCCTTATTTCTTAGCACATATCCTTGACACTTAGCCTTTCTCCATCATGCCTTGTCCTTGTTGCCTTGGTTTGGAATTGGTCTTTGTCTAGGGGGCATAACTATGTTAGCTTTGGTCTCTTGGATGTGTTAGTCTTTAGGACACCTCACAAACGGTGTTTTTCAACACCACCCCAATTGTATTTTTCAATACAACCATTGACATCGAGTGTTTTTCAACACTTATTGGACTGGTCTTACCCAGTATCATCTTGTGATCTTCCCTTCTTGCGAGCATTTGATCCTTATCCTTGGAACTCGATATCAGCTAACACACTTAAATTTTAAATGCAACACTTAATGCTTGAATTATGTCATGATATTTTCTTTGTGTGCTGACTATTATTAATTTTTGTTGAGTGTGCTTGTTTGGTAAGTCTCTCCATGATGCATCGCTAGAGGACTTGGGGCATGGGACATGTTTTTATTTATTTATTCTTGCGGGTGTGGTCTTGAAACTCGAGTATCTCTTGTTCTCCCCTTCAAACACTTAGGAGATTTGAGGCATCTTCCTTGATTATTTTTGCACAACCGTTCTTATGGTCATCTTGGCATTTATGACTTGATGTGAGCATGGTTTTGCTACATTAAATTGGGTAAGGTAACATCAAAGTCATATTGACCTTTATGGCTTTGATGCTTATGTTAGAATCTTTCCACATTCCAATCCAATATAAATTACATTCATATCTTTATAGTTGCACTTGTGACTAGTGATGATTGTGTGATTTTTTGATGTCTGTTAATAATGGCCCAATCATGAAAATAAGTTCTTTTACATTCTCTAATGAATGATGAACACAAAATCCTATGTTACAGTTGCTCTTTTGCAAGTACACCATTGCATTTTCATGTAGCTTGCATTTTTAGGCTTCATGTTAGTTTGCATTTTTAGGCTGCATTATGAGTTTGAGAGGGTTTTCCCTTCAACTTTCTTGTGGAATTTTAATCAACTATGGTCACATTTTGATCTTCATTTCATTTTCTTCTTTCGTGATCTCAATCAAAATTTCTATCTTAAACAGTTGATTGATTTTGGGGCATTTTCTTTTCTTCTTTCTATTTCTTTCTATATCTTTCAAACTTCTATCTTCCATTTTCTTTTTCCCCACTTCTTTTCTTTTAAATCACCTTTGGGGCATAATATTTAATGCTTGATGATCTACCTTGGTTCTATGATTCTTATATCTTTCATCTTACATCAAGAACCTTATCTTTTGTTCGATTTGATCAAATTTATCAATTTGTTGTTTCTCCTCTATCTCATTTTGATTTTGATTACGAGGGGGTAGTAATTATCAAATTGAATCTTTGATTCAGTTTTATTAATTTTATCCTTGACTTTTTCAAGTCAAAATTTATTTGTATTCTTTGTCCTAATGTATTCCCAATTCGACCACACATTTGGGTTGTTTTTTGATCCCAAATTGACCTCACACATCAATTTCTTTCTTTGACTACATGTCTTCTCAAATCAATCACACATTAGTCAAAGAGGGGCAAATGTATGCACCCTAAAATGGTCGCCTAGATTATGGGCCCCCATTACTCAATTTATCAATTTATCAAATTTCTTGAATCAATGGTTAGCAATATTTTATTAAATCAATTTAAATCAATTTTCTTGATCAAATTCGATTATTTCATTTCTAATGTTGATCATTTTATCCTATGTCTTATTTAATTAAAATAAAATCTCCCTTTTAATTAAATAAAATAAGTCCTCATTTAATTAAAAGAAAACTTCTCTTTTAATTAAATAATTCATCCACATTTAATTAATTAAGAGAAAAACCCCTCTTTTAATTTAATTAAATATTTCTTATTTAATTAAAAGAACTTGCTCCCTTTTAATTAAATAAAGATTAAATAAATATTTTATTTATTTTCTCTACACTTAAATGCACATATCTCTAAGTGAGACTTATCTTTATCCTCTTTCCACTTTCTTCTCAACCACTCCTCTTTTCTCATTGGTGGAATTTTGTCTCACATGGATCAAACTCCATTATCCCATATTGGTTGTGAGAAGCCTCTCACCTCCATATTTTTCTTTGTAAGGGAGAGCCCTCTCTTCATTTTATTCATCCACAATACAACCACAATTCATCCATAATTCATCCACAATCCATCCACAATTCATTCAAAATTCATCCACAATTACGCTATTGTTATGCTACAGGTTTGGAGAGCAATTTTTGAAGAAGGAGTTTGAGCATCAAATCTTTTTGTGGAGAACTTCTATCTTCTTGTCTTATTCTCTCATGTCTCCATGGCTTCTATCATGAGGTTTCATCCTTGCATTTGCATATTATCTTAGAGTCATATTTATTTTCATAGATTAGTATTGCATTGCTATTAGATTTTTTTTCTTGCATTGTTTTGCATTGTTATCAATTAGGTTAGTTTTCATTTTCATTTTCATGCATATTTTTTTATCATTGAGACTCTTGTTTCATGGTGTACTTGCATGGGCACAAACTAGGTCAAACTGAGGGCCTCCATTACAAACCCTTGCACTCCATGAATAGAGAGCTATGAGTCGTCATTCAAGAACTCATTCTTGAGTAATTTTGGATATAATGACTCATAGAAGTGTGCTCACATTTTAGGCATACAATACCTAACCCTAACTCATCAAGATATTCTTAAGGATGACACACTCTAAACTTTATATGTGTGTGGAAGGAGTGAAGTGAGAAGTTTTCATGCACAAATAGAGCATGGACTAGTAGCTAAGGAATTGTGAAGTGAAATTACATTACAAAATCAGTTAAAGAAGAACAGTGCAAGGAAAAGTATATAGTAGAGAGACATTTGATCAAGAAGGATCAATAATACATTAGTTTAGAGGTGATCTGTCATCAAGCAACAAAGTTCTAACCACAAGATCAATGCTGAGTCATTCTAACAAGTGAATCAATTAAATTTCTTAACATAGTAGTCCTAACAAGCTGTATTGAAATTCTCTAACAAGGTGCTTACTTAATTGTGAGTTAAAATGCTTTAACAAGGCATACTTTTAATAGGGTGTTGAAATCCTTTAAAAGGGTAAGACCTAATAGTCTTTGTAAGCCTCTAACATGGCAGACCTTTCACACGATAGATCATGTCTCATGATCAAACATTATAACCTTCACTCGATACACTTTATTACTATAGTAGTGAGGATTTGTGGGTATCATCCCCACCCTAATTTTACCTTCTCATTGGAGGGTATCTGGGTAATCGTATCTGGTGTCATATATGTGTGAATGTTTACTTGTTTACATGATTTAGATGTACATGCTTTACATGGTATTTTAATATACTTAGTAAATGTATGAGATAGATGTGTGGTGAATGTTTTATGGGCCAAATTTTAAACTACTAATTAACCCCCCCTCTTCTCATAAGTTTACCTTTCCTATTGTAATTCTAACAATTGGTATCAGAGCCTTGTTCTCCGAAAGAGAAGCTTTGTAGCTTTGAGGAAAAATATTGAAAATGGAAGTCTACAAGTTGGGAAAGATCATTGAGAATTAGGAAATTGAAATACAACTCATTCTACATCAACTGAATGAAGCAAGAGAAGAATTAAAGAAATCCTTAAAGAGAAGGAAGGAAATTGCTATTGAGGATAATGACACAGAATACAGAGAGATGGACACTACTAAGCTATTTGCTAATTTAGATTCCAATGAATTTGATGTAGCAATTGTAGATCTTATTGGAGTTCTTCCTTGTAAAGAACATATCAGGTGGATTTAAACCTGATACTAGGAAACGTAGATAGGGACAAGCCTAAGGATGAGCTAAATCCTATATTCAGCAAGGCTAAATCTTAGTTATGGGCCAATAAATAGAGTCATCAAGACTCACTTCACTTTAGGCTCTACTAAGCTAAGGTGGGCAGACCTAAGGTATTTATCTCATTAATTTGATACTCTTTTATGCAAGACTATTCCCTATAGCATAAATGGTCAACATTCTTCTACAATTTGTTGAGAAACTTCTAGAGTAGCTAACTAAAACTAAAGAAAGTAATAGAAAACAAACCATGACCAATTTTTTTTTATCTCTTCAATACAAAAAATTGGAAAATGATATTCAATTTAAAGTTTTTGATATCTCAGCATAACCTGGGTATGCAACAATAGAAAACATGCAACCTCTAAGCTGACTAGTCCCTTATCCATTGGGCATTAACCAAACCTAAACATAGACATGGAAATCTTAAGTATACTCATATATCCAAAAATCTAATCTATCTATATGATTTGCAAATAGACATCAATATTCATAATAACTCTCATACTTATGATGAAATCTTCCTGGTGTAACCTAAAACTCTGTCAATGTAAACAAGAATTTACTTGGCTTCTTTGTTCCAACAACAAGTTTATCTTGACATCAACCTTAAGGGATTGCAATTGAGTTTAAAATCTTCATTTTCAAACACAAAAGATTGCAAATAATAGAAGTAGGAGATGCGAATCAGAATGAAACTAAAAGAAATGAAACTCTTTGTATTAATTTCCTTGAAAATAATACATCGTTTGTATGCCAAAATTTAGAAAAGAACACTAAGAAATGATCGTATATCTAGCATGCCTCAAAAGAAATACAATACTTCTGTTCACAAAAAAGGAACAATGGTAAAAATGGTATCACAACTCTCAGGAAATTCTCCAAAAAAATGGAACCCTTACAATGAGCAGAAATGGAAGATATATAGAAGAGAAGATATTTCTAAGTCTATAATCTGAAATTGACATCTGTCCCCCTAGAAATGATCTTCAATCTGAAATTGTTGAAATTGAACTTCCTCATCTACTTGCAATTAAAATCATCAATGATGCAAAAAATATTTGATATATCCCCACTAAAGCAATCAACAAAATATCTCATGGAGAAATATCAAGTAAAAATCAAATCTGAGTTGGAGGCTCAAAATTTGATTTAGCTGGTCACATCTCATTTTGCCATAAAATTCATCTTGTGTTGTTGGAAAAGACATAACTGCTTCCAACTACATTAAAAAACCACCAAATCTCCCTTTAATTTGTTGAAGAAGTCAAATATGATACAATCTAATCAAAATCTGATTGCAATTTCATCTGCAACTTTAAATCTGCACTTTTCACTGAAAGGCCCCCAAAATTAGAAAACCTCATGTAGCTACTTCTAGTTGATGCCTGCACAAAATATGACCCTAGAAATGGACAATTTACTTCTTCCCAGTTCTTATGGTATATTACATTGCCCATTTTGATCAATTTCGTACCCCTGGGACTGAATTGAAAAACTATCTCCCATGCCATGAACAGTCATAAGATTGAAAAATTTAAATGTTCATATAGCTTAAACTATATGAAAACATTAAAATTATCAAATCTTCAAAAAATTGTATCTGTGCATTTGAAAACACTCTAAATTTTATTTTATTTTAACTATTTACCATTTCCCAATCAATCAGTGTCACTTGTTGAAATGTCATTTGCCATCACCATTCATGCATTTGAAATATGTTAATCATTTTAGCCTACAAAATTATGAACCCAAATCATAATATCGTAGCTCTTGAAATTATCTTCCTTGACCATACAATAATAAATATTTGGTCTTAAATGTTTGAAAAGTACCTCGCGATCACACAACATCACGGCATTGTAACTCCACACACGAAGGCCCCCCGATCTTATAAACTGTCATATCATCACAGGCCTCCAAATGAAGCCTCTTGATCATATGATGTGGTCGTAACATTGTGCACCTCCAATTTAACATCTTCGATCTTGCGACTAGGCTCAATCTACCACGTGGCACCTTTGGTTTGCATGGTTCTTGATTTGAATAGTCAAAATGATGGGGACACAACCCAAGAACAAAATGGACACAATAGAAAGGGAAATTGTATTAACTGAAAAATAAGATAGTACATTCAGTACAGAGAAAATAAACTTCAAAACATGCCCTAAGGGCTTACAATAGCATAACTGTGGAGATAATTTCTCCTTTCAGTACCTCCTCTCAAACTCCACTCCGAACTACCTTTTACAATGCCAGAAATTTCCTTAAATAGACCCTAGAGGATTAAGGACTAGGAGTACATTCTAGAAAGTGCTAGTAGGCATCCACTAAACAAATAGAAGGTTCTAGAAGGTATGTTAGAAGTTGATGCAAATCTAGAAGAATCCAAAAATGGTAACCAAACTTTTGGGTGGCATAACTTTTGAATCGTAGCTCTAATTGACGAACCATTTACATTTTTGGAAAGCTCTCAAAGTTCTCTATAGCCCTATGGACTAGATTTGCTCATCCCCCATTTTTTGGTCCTTTTTGAGGTCATTTAATGCCCCTAACCTAACTTTGAAGCATTCATAGGAGGTCTCCACAACCCAAAAAACTGCAATAACTCTCAAATAATGGGGCCTTTTGACTTGATTATTTTTCTGAAATACTCTAAATTATAATTACATTCATCTAGCCAATTTACACCTACTAGTTCACCAAAATGATGGCTCAATTACATACTCCTATTTTTTTGGGATTTACACTAACACTGATAGTGGAACTGTGAGAGTTGGAACCTTTATTTGACCCAAATGGGTATCCAAAAATGAAAACACATGAAACAGAAACTAAGTCTAAGTATATTTTTTTTGGGTGACATAGGATTGCCCTTATACCTTTGGATGCTCCTGCATCAGACACCCAGGGCAGATTGAAAAGTGACCCTATCACTTTATGAATGGTAAAGGAAATCCCAAATGGGAAACCTTAGCTGCTGAAATCCAAGTTGAGTCTTCGATCAGTCATCCTTTCCATTTGACCAAATACTCTTCATACTACCTGTTTCTGGTACTCCTATCCACATGATGATCTAGAATTTCTTCTATCTCCTTCTTCTTAAAAGCAGGAATTGGACATGGCTCTAACACCAGCTCCTCATCTACACCATCATCATGATACTCTGTTAAATCTGCAATGTTGAAAATGGGAGAAATGTGAATACCATCTGGTAGCTCCATTTCATATGCATTTCCTGAGTCATGTTTCTTCAAAATTTTGTAGGGGCCAAATTTCTTCATTTTTAGCTTGTTGTAAGTACCAGTTGGAAATCTTTCTTTTCATAAGTGCACCATGACTAGATCCCCTACTTGGAATTCTTTATGTCTTCTCCTTTGATCAGCCCTAGCTTTATACTCTTGATTCATCTTGGTAATGTGTGCTTGAACCTCCTCATGTAGACGTTTGATATGTTCAACAATTCTTCTACTTCAGCACTTGTCCTCTCCCCTTGCTCTATCTTTCTCAATTCTGGTGCAGTCCTTGGGCTATTCCCGTATACAATTTGGAATGGTGATTTTCTAGTACTCCTATTTATAGAGTTATTGTAAGCAAACTCTGCTTGTTTTAGAATCAAATCCCATCCCTTGGGCTTATCCCCAACTAAACATCTCAGCAAATTGCCTAGACTTTTGTTTACCACTTCTGTTTGGCCATCAGTTTGTGGGTGATGCGTGTAACTAAATTTTAGGTCTGTTCTCAACTTCTTCCACAATGTCCTCCAAAAATACCCCAGAAATTTAGTATCTCTATCAGAAACTACACTCCTTGGAAGACCATGTAGTCTTACCACCTCTTTGAAAAACAAGTCTGCAATATGGACAACATCATGAGTTTTGTGGCATGGAATGAAATGTGCCATTTTGGAGAACCTATCAACCACCACGAATACGGAGTCATTACCCCTTAGTGTCCTTGGCAATCCAAGAACAAAATCCATACTTATGTCCTCCCATGGCCTTGATGGAACAGGCAATGGCTAATATAGACCAGTATTGTGACTAAACCACTTGGCAACTTGACAAACCTGGCAAATCTGTACAAACTTCTTCACATCCTGTGAAATTTGAGGCCAAAAATAATGTTCTCTAAGAATGGCAATGGTCTTATCTCAACCAAAATGTCCTGCCATCCCTCCATTTTGCTTCTCCTTAATTAGATTTTCCCTCATGGAACTCCTTGGAATGCACAATTGACTACCCTTGAACAACATGCCATCCTGAATCAAATAGTCTAACCACTTGGTTCTATCTACGACAATAGGCTCTTTACAAGCTTTCCATGCTTCAGAAAAATCAAGATCCTCAGGGTACAAATTCTTGAGTTCATCAAACCCAACTACTTCAACCTACAATACTATAAGCAACAACTGTCTCCTACTTAGTGCATCTGCAACCTTGTTAGATTTTCCACTTCTATGCTTCAACACAAATGTATAGCTCTGCAAGGACTCTACCCACTTCATATGCCTCTGATTCAATTTACCTTGGCTATTTAGGTATTGTAATGACTAATGATCAGTATACAAAAAAAATTCTTTTGACAATAAATAATGCCTCCATTTCTTTAAGGCCTAAACTATTGCATAGAACTCTTGATCATAAACAAAATACTTCTTCTTTGCATCATTCAATTTTTGACTAAAATATGCAATAGGCTTACCTTCCTGGCTTAATACAGCCCCAATAGCACTACCACTAGCATCACAATCCACCTGGAACACCTTTCTAAAATTTGGAAGTGCCAACATAGGCTGTTCTGTCACCTTCTTCTTCAGCAATTCAAAACTTCTCGTAGCTGCTGCAGTCCATTTGAACTCTTTTCTATCCCCTCTTATTGTATTAGTTAGGGGTTCACATATGCCACTAAAATTTTCAATAAACTTCCTATAAAAACTAACCAGACCATGAAATGATCTTACCTCAATAGCAGACCTTGGAGTAGGCCATTCCAAGATGGCTTTTACCTTCTTTGGATCCATTTTGAGACCTTTAGGTGATATAACAAATCCCAAATAGACTAACTCCCTTTTTGCAAAGATACACTTCTTCAGATTAATTAACAATTTCTCTTCCCTTAGCCTTTCAAGGACACTATGAATATGCAGTAAATGTTCTTTCAAAGTCTTGCTGAAAATTAAAATATCATCCAAATAGACAATAACAAATTTTCCCAAGAACTTCTTAAGTACCTCATTCATAAGCCGCATGAAGGTGATTGGGGCGTTCGTCAATCCAAAGGGCATGACTAACCACTCATAAAGAACCTCCTTGGTTTTGAAGGTTGTTTTCCACTCATCTCCTTCTCGAATCCATATTTGGTGATAACCACTCTTTAGATCTATCTTTGTGAAGTACTGAGCTCCACTCAAGCAGTCCATAGGATCATCCATCCTTGGCAAAGGAAACTGGTACTTGATGGTTATCCTATTTATAGCTTGAGAATCTATATACATCCTCCACTCTCCATCCTTCTTTCGTGTGAGTACTACAGGTACTACACATGGACTTAGGCTCTCTCAAATCAAGCCCTTCCTCAACAGCTCCTGAACCTGTCTATTTAGCTCCTCTATTTCAGTAGGAGTCATCCTGTGAGCAGCCTTGTTAGGCAAAATAGCTCCTGGAATCAGATATATCTGATGACTGATTTGCCTTACTGGTGGCAATCCATCTGGAACATTATCAGAGATAATATCTCCAAATTCCCTTAGTAAATCTGAAACTTCAAGTGGTATTTCACTACTACCTTCTTTATCTTTCCTAGGAATCAAAGCATAACACATATGCTGATGTTTCATGCCATCTAAAAACTTCCTTTCATCAACAAGAAAAATCCTAGCACTGCTACATACCTTTTCACCTTCCTTTTTCATGGGCTTCAATTTGTGGCAAACTCCATCCTTTGTCAGAGAGTATGTGTTTGCATGCCCATCATGTACTGCATGTCTATCAAACTACCATGGTCTACCCAATAATAGATGGCAAACATCCATCAGAATAACATCACAAAGAACTTCATCATGGTAACTCCCAATTTTGAATTTCACTAAACATTGTTCACTTACCAGGACCTTATGATCATCTTTTACCCAAGAAATCTGATAGGGCTAGGAATGTTTCTCCCTCTTGAGCTTCAGCTTAGAGACCATCTCTTCTGATACCAAGTTATCAGTACTACCACCATCAATGATCATGTCACAACATTTATCCTCACACTTGCATCTAGTATGGAACAAACTCCTCCATTGTCCTAGTTAAATCTCACCACTTTCATTTACCAAGGTCTCTCCTCTTTTTGTATCCTTTGAATGTGATGATTGTGCATCCTCATCCACATGAGCAACCCTAGCTTGGCCCTCAGCTCTCCTATCTGTCCTTCCTTGTCATTGAGGGCATTCAAAGGCATGATGACCTTCTTTATTGCAATGGAAATAGGTACCATGGAAGCCTCCTCTTCCTTGTCCACATCCTCTACCTCTTCCTCTCTAATTTTCAAAGTCTTGATCATGGGAGCGGTTGAAACCCTCATTCCTCTGGTTCCTGCTAGTACCCACATCTTCATTTTTCTTTTGGGTTTCATTGCAGCCTCCAGATGATCTACCACTTCCCCTTCCTCCTTGACTGCACCCTCTTTGTCTTCCTTCAAACCTTTTATTCAGCTTCTCTTCAACTCGTAGGGCAAAGTGGTATGCCTCTTCAACGCTGGTCATTCTTACCAGACTTAATTCCTCCTAGATACTAGGTTGCAACCTACTGATATAACGAGCAACCTTCTCCTTATTTGCTTCTGCATACCCTACTCTAATCAAGAGTCGGTAAAATTCCTCTATATATTCTTGGACTAATCTTCCTACTTGCTTTAACCCATGCATCTTCTTAAACAAATCAAGTTCATAGTCCACAGGAATGAACTGCTTCTTCAATTTGTCCACCATGCGATCCCATCTTGTGATCTTCTCCTTTCCTCTTCTATTTCTTTCCAATTGAACCTCTTGCCACCAGATTTTGGCATGGCCTTTCAATTTGGCCTTTGCAAACTTAACCCTATCTGGGTCCCTAATATTCTCATACTCAAAGTATTCTTCTAGTTCATTGATCCAATCGATCAACTCATCTGATTTTAGATTTCCTGAAAATACACCCACTTCAATTGTGGGTCTTTTTCCAAACTTAGTAATGGCCCTAAAAAGTATTTCCTCTACATGATTTAGAACTTCCCGATCAAATTCCCCTTCTGGTCCAATTTCTTCTTCTTCATTGTCATCCTCACTGTCGTCACCTGTGGCAACATTTGCTCCTCTACGGAGCTCCTCTTGCAATGTCTGTACCTGCCTTTGGAGGGCTCTAACCTCCTCAGGATTAATAGCTCTGGCCCTTCTGCCATTCTCTCTTTGTGGAGGAATCTTCTAACTCGAACCCACAACCACACAATCCTGGTGCAAACTGCCTCACAGTCAGCGCTTTGTCTACACACTCAGGAAAACTAGCTCTAATACCACTTGATGGGGACACAACCCAAGAACAGAATGGACACAACAGAAAGGAAAATTGTATTAACTGAAAAATAAGCTAGTACATTCAGCAAAAAGAAAATAAACTTCAAAACATGCCCTAAGGGCTTACAATAGCATAACTGTGGAGATAATTTCTCCTTTCAGTACCTCCTCTCAAACTCCACTCCGAATTGCCTTTTACAATGCCAGAAATCTCCTTAAATAGACCCCAGAGGGTTAAGGACTAGGAGTACATTCTAGAAAGTTCTAGTAGGCATCCACCAACCAAATAGAAGGTTCTAGAAGCTGCATTAGAAGTCAACGCAAATCTAGAAGAATCCAAAAATGGTAATCGAACTTTCAGGTGGCATAACTTTTGAACCGTAGTTTTGATTGATGAATTGTTTACATTTTTGAAAAACTCTCAAAGTGCTCTATAGCCCTATGGACCAACTTTTCTCGTCCCCCATTTTTGGCCCTTTTCAAGGTCATTTAATGCTCCTAACCTGACTTTGAAGCATTCATAGGAGGTCTCCACAACCCAAAAAACTGCAATAACTCTCAAACCATGGTGCCTTTTGACCTGATTCTTTTTTTGGAATGCTCTAAATTACAATTACATTCATCTAGCCAATTTACACCTCCTAGTTCACCAAAATGATGGCTCAATTACATACTCCTATTTTTTTGGAATTTACACGAACACTGATAGTGGAACTGTGAGAGTTGGAACCTTTATTTGACCCAAATGGGTATCCAAAAATGAAAACACATGAAACAAAAACTAAGTCTAAGTATATATTTTTTGGGTGACAGAGGATTGCCCTTATACCTCTGGATGCTCCTGCATCACAAAATTAGATAGGCATCACCCATCTTGGCCAATTGGGCCCCTCCATGCACGAACAATGACTTCATAAGAAACATGTCTTAAGACACTAATGCTTGTGCCTTGGGTTATTTTTAAAAACTTTGTCAAACTGCCACATCCCCAATGTGGGATATTAAAATTTCATCCTCTACACATAAAATGTGGACCTTGAACATCTTTTAGGCTATGGGTGCTCTATCTTTGGCGTGGCTATGTCCTCTTCTCTTGCGTGGGGGTCTGCTTTGTACTTTGTATGCAGTGCTTTCAAACTTTTCCCATGCCATGGACTATTCTCCTACTACTTAGAGCTTTGCACATGGGATGCATTATGTCTTTTCTTGTCGGTTTTATCTTTGCCACTTTGGCCCAAAAATGTGGGCTGCCCTACCATTTAGATGTGGGAGGCCCTTTTGCTAAAGTCGTGGATTGAATTTTACATGCCTCCCTTGC
Organism: Cupressus sempervirens; assembly: GCA_028749045.1. Taxonomy (NCBI): domain Eukaryota; kingdom Viridiplantae; phylum Streptophyta; class Pinopsida; order Cupressales; family Cupressaceae; genus Cupressus; species Cupressus sempervirens. The sequence goes on from CM053786.1 coordinate 734,504,721, forward strand.
TAAAATGTGGAGACCCTGTCCTTGATGCATGAGCTACTCCCTGCCATATTCATCTCTCATTTTGCCTATAGTTTCTAGATGTGGGATGTTGTTTGGAGCAGTTTGCAAGTCACATGGAATGCACCTTAATTGTTGTGGCTTGCATTGGATGTAAGTACCCTCACATTTGATGTGGATTAAAGCTTTGTCTATTGCGAATGCTCATTTGACACCTTTGCTAACTCTGCCAGGCATGGTTTCATCATTTATGTACATTGAGTCTTCCCCTCAAGCACGTGGATAGCTTCAACTTATGGGTAGTAGTTTCAAATGTTGATTGTAATCTCTTCCAATGTCATGGCATTTTCTTAGCATTGCCCAATATTTTTTTTAAAACATCCCATGGATGCTGATAAACACATATTAGATATTATCCCTCTCCATCTTTTTCAAATAAGATGGTAAATATAAAAAGCATTATAGTTATTGACACTATTATATTCTCTCCTCTGAAGCATCTTTAAATTCCCTCAAGCTCTATTAGTCCTGGTGGTTTCAATCGGGCCCAAATTGGGTCAGGCTAAGTTTTTGTTTTGTTTTTAAAAAAATGACATTGCAAACTGATCCATTGATAGCCTTGAACCGACTAGAATCAAATTTGATCACAAATTGATCATTTAAAACTCATTTAACCCGTTCTTTGCAAATTGTGATTTTTTGATAACATGGCCTGTTAGCTGGCTTTAAAAACTGATCTAAATACTTGGCCATGCAACAAAACTTTGAACATATCATCTCTCTAACACATTCAATAGGCCTACCAAATTTCATCACATGATGACATCGGGGTCAAAAGATATTGACCTCTGAATATGCCTACTTCAAATTACATGCAAACAAACATGTCAAGAAATTGGAAAATGCATTTGGAATTGACTTTGAAAACTGGGAAAATGGGCGATTAAGGATCTAGAAACTGAGGCATTGGTTCATTTTCATGGGGAGAATGTAATTCTACTATTTGGACTCATGACGAATCATGGGGCACATTTGGTGAATGTCTAAAGTTGGCTACATGGATTTGCAGGATAGTGAACATCAACAGAAAAATGTTTTTTGCAAATGGAATGGTCTTGGGAAATTTTGCAGACAGATTTGTCAAGAATTAAAAATTGGCACACATAGGGGAATAAACCATTTGACCTAGGCAATCATGTATTCAAAGTTATAACATCCCGAATAGGGCTACGAATAATTTTGCATTTCTGATTACTAGTGAAACTTTATAAATTGCAAACAGAATCACGTTTGAAAACTAATCAAATGGATTTTTCATAAGCTCAAATATGGAGCATATAAAGTCTCTAATCCCTAGAATATGATGCAAAAGGAAATTTCTTATTTGGGTCAACTGGTCAAGAGTTATAACTTGTCAAATAGGGCTACCCAGAAATATGAACAATTTGTAGATTTACAACAGAGGCAATTGACCAACTTTGAGACATTCAAAACCTAGTCAAAACATGGTGAAATGAATTGAAACTTGGAAAATAGGTTATTTGATATGCATACTAAATATTCTAAAAGTGGTGAGTCATGAAAAAGAATCAGGTAAAAGATAATCAAAGGAAAACTGGGCTAGTGAACATTGTTTGACACTTAGGCAAAAAATGCAAAACTGAAGACTACTCAAAATGGGACTTCACAGAATGGTCCAAAATGTCACTTGATCGTTATGAAACACATGCATAGGCTAAATTAAGGGTGTTAGAAACATGAAACACCATTTAAGCTTTAATACAATAGTTGGGTACACAAGCAAGAAAATGCATTCATAAGGGGCTCAAAGTGACTAAAAAATTAGAATGGTCACTCAAAATGTGAATGCAATTTTGAGTGCCATCAGTGGATTTGTCTTGGGATGAATGCCCATTGCAAGGATGGAAAGAAATTAGATCTCTGGAAGAAGAAGACCACTTTGACAAAAACTTTCTCAAACAACTTACTGAAAATAAGGAAACTAATTTAACTATACAAGATGGTGACGCCAGGGCACCAAAACTCTTCAAATGTCTTACCTCTATCAAACACTAGATTCTCACTTATGTTTTCCTAAGGTAAAATGAAACTTTCATTATCCTTTGCTTCGTGCAACACATAGAAATTCTCAATTAGCTCAGGTGGTAAAACAAAATAATTTTCCTAACTTTCATAGTGCATACTAGGAACATCCTTAAAATAATGCTCACTATGAAAATAGGGGTTAGCATGCTCAAATATAGCAAGATCAAATTGATAACTATCTTCAATAGATGAATTATGCATGCAATCAAAATTGGGAAAAAGTCTAGACACACCTTGAAATTGTGTATCTCCATGTACAGTCTGTTGACTTTCAAATGAGTATCTAGATTTATACCCACTAATATTATCCTTATCAATGACTTAAACCAATCTAGGGATCTCCATTGATTCTTCACAATCAAAAAATGAATCAGTCATATTAGAGAATTCATCATAAAATTCCACGCAAGGTGCAGGTAGATTTTCAATAACCACTTCATCTAACACCTTGCCCTCATAATCATAATTGAAATGCTGATTAGCTCTTACCTCATATGAATCATCATAAAACTTACTATGAAGTGCTAGATTATTTTCAAAGACAACCCCATCAAGAACCTCATCTTCGAGCTCACAAAATGCAACATCATTAGGATATTCACTTTCACAAATGGAAAAAGAAAAATCTGATTTGTTACAGTAGTATGATAGTGTGTCACCATTAAACTCATCCTCAACTAAATCTAAAACCTCTATTTCCTCTTCAAACAAAGGATTGATAACTCCATGTAAGGGTCCTTTTTGAACATTCTGAAAAAAGATGGGTTGATCATCATCAAAATCTTCATCATATAAAGCATTACTATAAACCTTGAAACCATTTCCGACATCATTGTCATGAGAGCTTTTAGCATGTGAAGAGGAAAAATCAGAACTAGATGAGGACTCACTTTGTATTTCTTCTACCATGCATATAGTATCCATAATTACATTCTCTTTACTATCTTGTTTAGGATAACCATTACGAAGAGACCATGATTCATTCCTAAACCCTTCACTACATGCTGTAACTTTAATGTTTGATGTGAAAAAACTTGACAACCCTTCCTTGATGTCTTCATATTCAAATTAATTATCATCAATTGGATTCACCATTTCTTTATTTTCATAGCTTGAGGACAAATCACTTTAAAATTATTCATTGACTAACTAATTTGTATAATGCAAAGACTGAAGAGAATTTTCACTTTCAGATTTAGAAAAATAAATCATATCTTCACTTGTATAAGAACACTTACTTTCCTCATTTCTCTCTTCTTCCCAATTAGAATCAGACTCGTATGAAGAAGAATATGTAGCATCATTTTCCTCACTTTGATTCAAGTAACCACTCTCTTCATCTTCTTCATATGATGCCTCTTGATTATATACTAGATCAGCAACAATATTCATATCACTTGAAACAAAACTTTTAGTTTCTTTGTCCACATAAAATTGGGATGAATGCCTTGAAACTTCATAATTAGTTACATTCTCAACACAAAGAAAATCATCAACTAGATAAGCAACAACTGAAATTAAATCTTCTACATATAGCTTATCAAGTGAATCACCCTTAACATCTACTGCTGAAGTATTGCAAACATTTGCACTCTATTTGGCAAGAACAAGATCATCTCTCCTTTGAAACGAAGAGACTTCAACTTCAACTTCACATGTTTTTTATTCTAAATTTTCAATAAGATTATCTACAATATTAGGGGAATGTATACACTGATCTGTATTTGAATACTCAACATGACATTGCTCTTTATTTTTGACTTCATTATGCAAGCATGCAACTTTAGAGAAATGACTCCTAGTAAGTCCATAGTTCAAATTATTCCCAATATCCATAACAGTCATAAAAGCCTGATATAAAGTTTTGGGTTCTATATCCCTTAACTGATAACTCATTTTCTTATCAAATGCACCAAGATAAACAATTAGACTCACCTAATCATCCAGTCTACGTTTCTCAGGGATCTCATTCAAGGTTCTTACAAATTTGATATTGAATTGAGGAAAAAGTTCACCATCCTCAATATGAACCCTTAAAAATTGACCATATGAATCAGATATGTTTACCCTTTCTCCAAATTGCTCCATGAAGGCCGAATGCAACTCACTCCAAGATGAAATAGAACATGCTAGTAAAAATGAAAATTAGTCTCTAGCATCACCTTCCAAAGTTTGAACAAATAATTTCATATGTACATCCTCATGAGCAATCTCATAGTCACCCATTAAATCATTAAAAAATTGAACATGATGACTAGGTGAAACAGTATGGTTCCCACTGAATTTAGACAAAGTTTTTCTAATATCATTAGGAATGACATTTGGGAAACCATAGATACCATTGAAAAATAATGGCATGCATCTTTTTGTAGAAAAGGATCTATGATTTTGGTCAATGGACTGCATACTAGGTGACAAGAAATCTGCCATCTCTTGCAAACAAACAACTCACCAAAATAACTTTCAGAATTTATAGCTTGTAGTAGATCTAAAAATTCATCTACCAACTTAAATCTCTAACATATTCCTAGATGTAAATACATTTTCTTAAACAATCTTTCATAGAATATGCTGAGATGCATTAAACACTTCTCCTACTTAGTGCTGAAATATCACTTAGCCGAGAAAACTTTTGTATCACCTTCTTTCCTAAAAAGAAATCTCAAGAAAAAGGAAAATACCTTAAATGTGATGCTTGCAAACCTCTTCAATGCTCTGAACAATAGCAGATTCAAATCTTGTCTTGGTTTTGTAACTCTTGCATAACATCACCCACTTTCTTTACAACTATTGCCAAGGGCCTCAGATGACTTCTTCAAATTTGCATTCCAACTGTTGCAACTTTAACAATACCCTCAACTTCACAATTGCATTGGTGCAAAGATATAACTTCGGGTCGCCACTCACTAAGTGAGGAAAGATTTTCCCAACTTGCACGAAACAACAAGTTGGTCTAGAATTTATAATAGGTATTTGAAAAATCATACACAAACTTGGAATTTCACACCCTTAACAAAGTGAAAGAAAACATAATCTTGACCCTTAAATACATAGCAACACTTTGTGTTCACTTATCTACCACTAATCTTCAAATTTATTGCTATCTTGGATAAAACATCATTGGGATGCATGAAACTTTAGTGTGGCCTTGCTGTTGATAACAAACTTTACACATGCCTTTCTTGTAATTGCATTGAATCACCTTTAGATTATAATACTCCCCAATAGAGTCACATTTTGTTGTAGTTCTTTCTTGCAAAGAACATATCAGGTGGATTTAAACCTGATACCAGGAAACAAAGACATGGACAAGCCTAATGATGAGCTAAATCCTATATTCAACAAGGCTAAATCTTAGTTTTGGGCCAATTAACAAAGTCATTAGGACTCACTTCACTTTAGGCTCTACTAAGCCAAAGTGGGAAAACCTAAGGGATTTATCTCATTAATTTGATACTCTTCTATGCAAGACTAATCCCTATAGTAGAAATGGTCAACATTCTTATACAATTTGCTGACAAACTTCTTGATTATAGTAGCTAACTACAACCAAAGAAAGTAATAGCAAACAAGACATGACCAACATTTTTATCTCTTCAATACATAAAATGTGAAATTGATATTCAATTTAAAGTTTTTGATATCTCAACATGACCTGAGCCTGCAACAACAGAAAACATGCAACCTCTAAGCTGACCAGTCCCTTATCCATTTGGCATCAACCAAACTTTAACATACACATGGAAACCTAAAGTATACTTGTATATCCAAAAATCTAATCTATCTATTTGACTTGCAAATAGACATCAATATTCATAACAACTCTCATACTTATGATGAAATCCTCCTGGTGTAACCTACAACCCTGTCAATGCAAACAAGCATGTACTTGGCTTCTTTGTTCCAACAACAAGTTTATCCTGACATACAACCTTAAGGGATTGCAATTGAGTTCAAACTCTTCATTTTCAAACACAAAAGATTGCAAATAACATAAGCATGATATGAGAATCAGAATGAAACTAAAAGAAATGAAACTCTTTGTATCAATTTCCTTGAAAACAATACATCATCTGAATGCTAAAATTAAGAAAAGAACACCAAGAAATGACTGTATATCTAACATGCCTCAAAAGAAATACAATACTGCTGTTTATAATAGAGGAACACTAGGAAAAATGGTATCACAACTCTTAGGAAATTCTCCAAAAAATTGGAACCCTTACAATGAGCATTAAAGGAAGATATATAGAAGAGAAGATATTTTGGAGTTTGTAATCTGAAATTGACATCTTTCCCCCTAGAAATGATCTTCAATTTGAAATTGTTGAGACTAAAATTCATTATCTACCTACAATTAAAATCATCAATGATGCAAAAAATATCTGATATATCCCCACTAAAGCAATCAACAAAATATCTCATGGAGAAATATCAAGTACAAATCAAATTTGAGTTGGAGGCTCAAAATATGATTTAGCTAGTCACGTCTGCTTTTGCGGTAAAATTTATCTTGTGATGTTGCCAAAAATATAATTGCTTCCAACTACATTAAAAAACCATCAAATCTCCCTTTAATTTGTTGAAGAAGTCAAATATGATACAATCTGATCAAAATCTGATTGCAATTTCATCTGCAACTTTAAATCTGCACTTTTCATTGAGAAGCACCTAAAATTAGAAAACCTCCTATAGCTGCTTCTAGTTGATACCTACACAAAATCTGAACCTAGAAATGGAAAATTCACTTCTTCCCAGTTCCGACGGTATATTACACTACCCATTTCTGATCAAATTCATGCCCCTGGGACTGAATTGAAAAACTAGCTCCCATGCCATGAATAGCCATAAGATTGAAAATTTTAAATTTTCATATAGCATAAACTATATGAAAACATTAAAATTATCAAATCTTCAAAAATTTGTATCTATGTGTTTGAAAAAACTCTGAATTTTATTTTATTTTGACTATTTACCATTTCCCAATCAATTAATGCCACTTGTCAAAATGTCATTTGCCATCACCATTCATGCTTTTGAAATATGTTAATCATTTTAGCCTATGAAATTATGAGCCCAAATTGTAATATCATAGCTCTTGAAATTATCTTCCCTAACCATACAACAAAAAGATTTCATTTTAAATGTTTGAAAAGTACCTCGTGATCACACGACATAATGACATCGCAACTCCACACACCAAGGCATCTCCATGTTACGAACTATCATATCATCACAAGCCTCCAAATAAAGCCTCCCAATCATATGATGTGGTCACAACATCGCACACCTCCAATTTAACATCTCTGATCTTGCGACTAGGCTCAAGCTACCATGTTGCACCTTTGGTTTGCACGGTCCTCCGTTTGAATGGTCAAAATTAGACTGGCATCATCCATCTTCTCCGGCTAGGCCCCTCCATGCACGAGCAACAACTTCATACGAAACATTTCTTAAGACACTAATGCTTATGCCTTGGGTTATTTTTATAAACTTTTATAAACTGCCACATCCCCAATGTGGGATATTAAAATTTCATTCTCTGCACATAAAATGTGGACCTTGAACATCTTGCAGGCTGTGGGTGCTCTATCTCTGGCATGGCTCTATCCTCTTCTCTTGCATGGGGGTCTGCTTTGTACTTTGTATGCAGTGCTTTCAAAATTTGCCCATGCCATGGACTATTCCCCTGTTTCTTGGAGCTTTGCACATGGGATGCTTTACTTCTTTTCCTATAGGTTTTATCTTTGCCGCTTTGGCCCAAAAACGTGGGCTGCCCTACCATTTGGATGTGGGAGCCCATTTTTCTGAAGTCATGGACTACATTTTACATGCCTCCCTTGCTAAAATGTGGAGACGCTATCCTTGATGTGTAGCTACCCCCTACCACATTCATCTCTTATTTTGCCTAGTATTTCTAGATGTAGGATGCTGTTTAGAGTAGTTTGCAAGTCGCATGGAATGCACCTTCATTGTTGTGGCTTGCATTGGATGTAAGTACCCTCACATTTGATGAGGATTGTAGTTTTTTCTATCATGAATGCTCATTTGGAACCTTTGCTAACTCTGCCAGGCATGGTTTCATCATTTATGCACATTGAGTCTTCCCCTCAAGCACATGGATGGGTTCAACTTATGGGTAGTGGTTTCAAATGTTGACTATAATCTCTTCCAATGTTGTCGCATTTGCTTAGCATCGCCTAATATTTTTTTATATAAAACATGTAGATATTATCCCTCTCCATCCTTTTCAAAGAAGATGGTAAATATAAAAAGCATTATAGTGATTGACACTATTATATTCTCTCCTCTAAAGCATCTTTAAATTCCCTCGAGCTCTATTAGTCCTGGTGGATTTTGTCAGGCCCAAAGTGGGTCTGGCTATTTTTTTTTTGTTTTTGAATAACTGACATTGCAAATTGATCCATCGATCACCTTGCACTGACTAGAATCAAATTTGATCACAAATTGATCATTTAAAACTCATTTAACCCATTTTTGCAAATAGTGATTTTTTGATAACAAGGCCTATCAGTTGGCTTTAAAAATTGACCTAAATACTTGGTCAGGCTCTAAAACTTTGAACATCTTATCTCTCTGACACATTCAATAGGCCTGCCAAATATCATCAAATGATGACATCAGGGTCAAAAGATGTCAACCTTTGAACATGCCTACTTCAAATTACCTGCAAATAAACATGTCAAGAAACTAGAAAATGCATTTGGAATTGACTTTGAAAACTAGGAAAACGGGCAATTGAAGATCTAAAAACTGGGGCATTGGTTCATTGTCATGGGGAGAATGTAATTCTATGATTTGGACTCATGAAAAATCACGGGGTGCATTTGGCGAAGGTCTGAAGTTAACTACATGGATTTGCAAGACAGTGAACATTAGTAGAAAAGTGTTTTTTGCAAACGGAATGGCCTTGGGAAAGTGTGGAGATAGATTCATCAAGACTTAAAAACTGGCACACTTGTAATACTTTTAGTATAGAACATAGGGGAATAAACCATTTGATCTAGGTAATCATAGATTTAAAGGTATAACATCCTAAATAGGGCTACGAATCAATCTACATTTCTGATTACCAGTGAAACTTTATAAATTGCAAACAGAATCATGTTTGAAAACTAATCAAAAAAATTCATCATAAGCTCAAATCTAGAGTGTATAAAGTCTCTAACTCCTAAAATATGATGCAAAAGGAAATTTCTTATTTGGGTCAATTGGTCAAAAGTTATAACTTGTCAAACAGGGCTACCCAAAAATATGAACAATTTGCTGATTTACAATAGAGGCAACTGACCAACTTTGAGACATTCAAAACCTAGTCAAAACATGTCAAAATTACTTGAAACCTTGAACATAGGTTATTTGATATGCATACTTAACATCCTCAAAGTGGAAAGTCATGAATCTCAATTGGGTAAAAGATATTTAAAGTAAAACTGGGCTACTGAACACTGTTTGACACTTGGGTAGAAAATGCAAAACTGAAGACTACTCAAAATGGGACTTCGCAGAATGGTTAGGAATGTCAGTTGATCATTATGAAACACTTGCACAGGCTGAATGAAGGGATTTAGAAACATGAAACACCATTTAATCCTTAATACAACAGTCAGTTACACAAGCAAGAAAATGCATTCATAGGTGGCTCAAAGTGACTCAAAAATTGGAATGGTCACTCAAAACAGGAATGCAATTTTGAGTGCCATCAGATTTATTAGAAAAGTATAGAGCCCAAGATAAGGAAATTAGAAATCTCAAGTTAGAGCAAGAATCATAGGCCATACTACTATGTGAGGTCACTAAACAGAAAAAGAAAGCTATGGAAGACAAAGCCATGATTGAAGAAGAAAAAAGACTTTTAACCAATGTACTGGAAGAGAAATCATCAAAGCCCAAGATTTCTAACATGCAATTGGATACTCTGAGTCAAATGATGAATGCCAACTATAAATTGCATATCAAGGACAATGAGATAACAACATTGAAGTTGCAGAATGAGCAATTGCATAATGACCTAAAAAGGGAAAAGGAATTTGCTAAAAATTTTAGTAAACCAAGTGTGGCTATCAAATACTTTGAGAAATTATTGAGATCCCCTAGAGCCAATAATGATACACCTAGATTGGGATACACAAGTACTGAAGAAGGAGAGTCATCCAAAAGTGCTGGAGAAAGGAGCAACCAAGGTAAGAACTCCAAACCTACTTGTCATAATTGTGGAAGAAAGGGCATACTACTAATTTGTGCAGGAGCAAGATTTTAAATTAGAATGTCAAGCATAAGAGCATGGTTCACTATGATAAGTGCAACAAAAAAGGTCATTAAGCACATCAATGCAGAACTAAGACCATGCACATAAAGATTTGAAGGATATTGTTATAACTGTAAGAAGTATGGACATAAAGCTTTTGAGTGCAGATCCAAACCCATGTGGTCATCAAACTGGCAAACAAAAGTAAATAAAAATGGAAACTCTTACAACTAGGATTATAATACAAGGTGTAGTTGTCACTATTGTCAAGAGTATGAACATGTTCTTGAGAATTGAATTAGAACACACTTCAGAAGTGACTACAAAAGGTGGTTGAGTCAAACCACTTTTTTTAGCTATTTGAAGATTGGTCACATTAGTTGATATTGTCCAATAAGGTCAAAGGCACCAAGTTGTGAGTTTAATAAAGGAAAAGGCAAGGAATATGTTGAAAATATTATAAATGATATGAACAAGACATGGAAGAAAAAGGAGGATTGCAACACATCAAGTGGAGAAGGGATCACCTCACCCATTGGATTAGGTGATCACACCTCATCAAACTAAGTAATCAAGAGGTATGTGGGACTGATATTCAAAAGTTATATCATACATCAGTTCAAAGGATTTAGTTCTAATAATATTTTTTAAGCATGAATAAAGATGCAAGATGCTGTTAGGAATCAAAGAAAATCTTTAAGTTTTTCATGTTATTACTGAGCATGAAAATTTTCTTATGATTGTCGAGTGAAATACTAGAGGATGCTTAGCTAAGAGACTGGCTAGTTCTTACTGAGCTTGTAATGGTTTCCAAATCAATGAAAAGACTAATGGATGCTGAGTGAGCCTAAAATTAGTTAATGCCGAGCTTACAACTATATAAGAACTCAACATTTATTAGAATATTTTATAAAGGTATTCGATCAATTTTAGTTCATTTTACATCATTTCAAAATTGAGAGAGCAAAAATATCTAGAGGAAAATTCCATCCAAAGCATTTGCAGAAGATTTGAACAACCATTTGACACCATTTCATCAAATTTTGCAAGGTATTTAACATGTGTCGAGCTACGTTGTTTCTTATTTCTTAAACCCTAGTTTCATGAAATGTCATCTAGTTTAAAGGGTGTAGAGGATAATGAGGTTTTGAATGTTTAGTTGGTTAGTAACAAAGTTAAATAACCTATTTTCAAAACCATACCAGATAGTGCATGCAAACAAGGTCCTTTCGGTGCATTATCTATGATACCACCAAAAATTCTAATGATTCGGGATGTTAGAAAGTGTTACAACTATAAGATTGGTAGTATTGGAGATATGGAAATTAGAGAAGCATATGGTAAATTATTTCAAAATAGAATGCTAAGGGAAAAATTTAAGATTGTAGAGAAGAAAGGGTTAACTTGTGCCCTAGATTTCCCTAATGTTTTCAAAACTAAATGGACTAGGATTGTGTTGAGTATGATACATGATAGTTCACTATGGTTAGACAATGGGCCTATCAAAATGACCAAAAGAATAATCCATAGGGTAATAAGGTATCCAACCCTAGATCAGCCTAAGACTATGGGGAGTGAATTTAAAGAGGTTATTGAGAAGAACATAGGGGCTATGTAGAATAAGATGGGAATAACAATTAACACCATCATAGATCCTCTAATAGATTTTGTAGTAAGGGTAATTTCACATAAGTTTTACCAATCAAGAAGTTTGAATAGTGTGCCCTGTATTGCAAAAGATGTGTGTTATAAGATTGTGAAGAAGGACCATACATATGATCTTGCTGAGCTAAAATTGCAACAATTGATTGAAAACTTAGGAGCAATAAGGAAAACAAAGAGTATCTTAGTGAAAATTTGAATCTATTTTGATATGTATCTTCTTTTATATTCAATACACATTTCCTACATTTGGCACTATGGCATGAAAGACAAACAAGTTTGTAGCAACTCAAATAGGAGAGTTTATTGAACAACTAGGTGAAAATTTTGTGTTAGTAATGACTAGTTATGTTGAGGATTTCAAGAAATCTATGAAGAAAAGATTGAGGATTCTAGTATCTTTATTGGAAAAAAATTATGATGATGTTTGTTTCCTAGTTGATGTTGATTATACATTTTTTCAAGAAGCAACTCCAAGAGTAAGATGGCTAAGGCCATTAGGATATGAAATTAATGTAGATGAGGCCCATACAACAATAACAACATTACTTGTAGAAGAAATAGACAAAAATTTTAAAGCATTTGGTAATTATGAGATGGCCAAATCCAAGAATACCATGGAACTAAAGACTGTCTCTATCATCAAGAAGAAGGAGAAGTTGGTAAAGAAATTGAAAGCTAAATTTGGTGAAGGTGTTGAGTAGGAAGAGGATGAAGAGGAAGAAGACACTCAGATCCAAGAACCACTTGCATTAACACAAGGACAAGGTGAATATTAGAAAAAGGAAGAGACATAAATTGTAGAAGGTACTGAGGTAGAAGAAGCTGAGGAAGCACCTACTCCTACTGATAAAAAGAAGAGAAAGGCTAGGGCACAAACATTAACAAGACCCAAGAAGATTGCTAAACCAAGCCAGCCCAAACCTATAGCACCTAACACAAGGGCTAGTACATGTGTCACATGAAAAAAGGCTAAAGAGAAAGCCAAACCTATAGAGCAAGAAGGAGGAGCAAAGAAAAGACCAAGCAAAAAGTACATTTTTCAAGTTGATTCTAATGAAGAAAGGACAAAATCAGATGACAAAAACCAATTCAAAGTGGTGAGTCACAATCCATCTTCAGATTTAGACAACCTATGTGAGAATGTTAAATATAATGTAGATTTATCAGAATTTTCTCACATTGATTTTGATAATCTTGGAAAAGTTGAAAATAATCAAGTGGAGGAGGCAATATATTCCATAATGGCAAATTTTAAGAAAGCCCCACTAGAGATTGCTAACTTAATGCCTAAAACTTTATATGAAAGAGTGGATAAAAAATGACATTATTGTTTGAGAATAAAAAGACAAATTAAAGAGACATCACTTGCTCAAGTTATGCCTGAACTCAATAAAGAAAAAATTTCTAAAGCCATAAAAAAATGTGCTATTAGATTTGTACCCAAATATAGAGCCTTAAACATATAGCAAAACAATATTGAAGATGTTCTAAATAAGACCACACAGATGTGGAGAGTTACATATGGGTTAGCTATAGTAAAAGAAGGTGAACAAGAACCCATTGAGGTTAAGGATGATGAAGAATATGACAACAATGAAGGAAAAATTGAGGGAGGAATATAAATGAATATAGATGACCAGGAAACAACTGAGAAAGAGTAGCAACAAGAACATAGCGTAAAAGATACACAATTTCCAAGTGTCAACCCTCAACAAATAACAAGTGTAAATACTAAAATAGTTATAGTAAAGGATGTTTCTAATCTCACTACTCAGAAAATCAACCACCTAATAGTGGAAGATCTGAAAAAGATACTTGATCAAACTACACTACAGGATAAATTATGTGACAACCTTGTATTAGTGAGTGTAGATGAAATTCAGAAGTTAGTGACTAACACTACAAGGGAAGAGGTGAATACACAAGAACCATCTACTATCACCCCTCAAGTCACTAATGTACAACCTTTATATAAAGTACAAGAAGTTACACCAACAAAGGTTGATACAATTGAAGTAGATAAAGTGAAAACTCAAGCCACTACTAAAACATAGAGTCAAATAGGTTAGATAGATTTATCTGCACCTTTAGCACAAGTTCAAGGTGCAATCCAAAGCATTATGGTAGAGAAGGACAAGCCTGAAGAGATTGAGTTCTCACCAAAGTTGAAGGAGCAAGAAGCCATCTAAGAACTGGTAACTTTACCAATATTTGGCACTCCTTCAAGTCACACTCTTTAGAAGCTAAGCAAAGATGCAACACCTCTACAATTTTTAGTGTTGATTCCAAGTTCATCAAAGGTAGAAGAGGTCATAACATATGGAAATGTAATCCTGGATGAAGAAATTGTTTTACAAAAATATGATTATGACACAATGACAATAGAGCAGATGCGTATACTACAAGAAGCCTTGGCTAGAAAGAAACATCAAGAACTACTCAGAAGGGAGCATAGGTAGAAGCAACCTTTGCATGATATTAAGACATCTTCCTAGATGTATTCGGTTTTCCTACTCCAGATGAAACCAAGCCACTGATTAAAAAATTGACAAATATAGTGGAAAAGGTAAATGATGTAAACCTTGATGCTAATGCAAGATTATTATAATGGTCTAAAAAGAAATTCCAAAATAAAGTGAATAATAAAATATCTAGTGATATAGCACTTACACAAGTTCCATTGGCAACTAGGGTAGAGAGTGTGAAGAAGGTACTTGAGAATATTTTCTCACTATACACCAAATTGTGTAACCCCACACTCTTCACACAAGAGACAAGGAATCAAATCCTGAGCTTGGAGAGTAAAATACAATCATCAGGAACTAAAATTCCCATGACTCCATCTCAAAGTGAAAAACACTTTAGAGCTTTATTGCAAACCTAGAGTCAGTTAGTAGCATTATCTGCAAATGAAGCCAATATAAGGGCCAAACTAATTAGCATCCAAACAACATTGATTCCTCACATGGAGATTTTGCACAAGGAGTTAGGCTATGTAGAAACCCTTATGAAGAAAGACCCCAATCTTTCTACATTAACGACCTAGTCCACCTTGCCACCAAGGTGGCCATCCAAATTAAATCTTTTGATGTAGGTTGTGAAAATTGGGATGTTGCTCTTAAAATTATTCTTGAGGTCCATAAATATTTTTTGGACAAACATATTATTATCGTGTAGCCCATGACATTAGTGTAAAAAAGGGAGAGTTATAAGATTTTGGGGGAGTATAAAGTAAAGCATAAAAAGAATAGGGGAGCAAGTAAAGAATAGTACAAAATATCTACTCAACAGGAGTAAAATTTTGAGTATAGAACTAGATCCAAAAAACTTAGGGGGAGTTATAAGAATTTGGGGGAGCATAAAATTTGAGCTATATGTCATTGCAAAATTTTGAAATTTTGAAATTTTGTATATTAGACAAATAAGAGATATGTTATGCTTGTAAGAATAATGATATCAATGCATGACCAATTTTTTTTGACACTCATGTCAAAGGGGGAGATTGTTGATCTCGGATTGGTTTTGACAAGTGAATGTCTATACACTTGAGTCATTTACTTAGTTCATGCCAAATAAGTAGTACATGTTGAGCACAGCATGTGAGTAACATTTTGAGTACAGAATTAGATACAAATAACTCAGGGGGAGTTATAAGTGTTTGGGGGAGTATAAAATTTGAGGTATAAGTTGTTGCAAAATTTTGATTTTTTTTACATAAGCCGAATAAGAGATATGTTATGCTCATAAAAATAAGGATATCAATGCATGACCAAGTGTTTTTGACACTCATGTCAAAGGGGGAGATTGTTGATCTTAGATTGGTTTTGACAAGTACACTTAAGTCATTTTCTTAGTTCATGTTGAAAAAGTAGTACATGCTGAGAAGCACATGTATAAAATAGAGCATGTTGAGCCCATGGTGAGTGCTGAGATGCTCATGTGTCAAGTCACTCAAGTGTCAAATAGACAGTGTATGCTGAGTGATACAAGAGCTAAGCAAGAAACACATGTCAATTCATTTAGATGCTGAGTCACAATATAGAAATTAGTATATGTTGAGCATCAGAGACTACAAATGCTGAGTAACACATTTTTGTCATAGTTGTTTGTAATGGCACAAACTACCATGTAAACCATTTTGAGATGACTTACATATTGAATTATGATATTTTGATGATAAGGATGAATCTTAAGTTGGAATCCCTATGCATTACATGCATCCAATCAGAAAAAGGGAAGGTTTAAGTGAAAAAATGGATGAATTATAGCTGTTGATCCATACCTAACCCTAAGTCACCAATATCTTCTTAAGGAGGACAAACCCTAAACTTCATATGCATGTGGAAGGAGTGAAGTGAGAAGTTTGCAAGTGCAAATAGAGCATGGACTGGTCGCTAAGGAATTGTGAAGTGAAATTGCATTGTAGAATTAGTTAAAGAAGTACAAAGGAAGGAAATAGTATACAACAGAGAGATATCTAATCAAGAAGGATCATGAATGCATTAGTTTAGAGGTAATCTATCATCAAGAAACAAAGTGCTAATGATAGGATCAATGTTGAGTCATTCTAATAGGTGAATTAGTTAAATCTCTTAACAAAGTAGTCCTAACAGGGTGTATTGAAATCCTCTAACAAGGTGCTTACTTAATTGTGAGTTAAAGTCCTTTATCAAGGCACACTTTTAATAGGGTGTTGAAATATTTTAATAGGGTAAGACATAATAGTCTTTGCAAGACTTTAACAAGGTAGATCATGTCTCATGATCAAACATTGTAACCTTCATTGGATACACTTTATTACTGCAGTAATGAAGATTTGTGGGTGTCATCCCCACCTCAGTTTCATCTTCTCATTGGAGGGTTTCTGAGTAATCATATCTGATGTCATACATGTGTGAGTGTTTACTTGTTTACATGATTTAGATGATTATTTCAATTTAATTAGTAAATATATGAGATGGATGTGTGGTGAATGTTTTATGGGTCAAAGTTTAAACTACTGATTCACCCCCCCTCTTAGAAGTTTACCTTTCCTATTTTAATTCCAACAAAGAAGACAAAAAAAAAAGAAATGTGCCTTCCAAGAATAACTAATAAAACAATGGAGGTCAAGTAATTTAGTTTAGGCCAACCATAAAGTTAGTTGTGACCAAGAAAGTTTAGTATGTGTTGAGCAAAGAAAATCTTAGTATGTGTTGAGCATCAGAAGAATGACAATAATGACCTAGCAAAAACTTAGTTCATGCTGAGCAACCTAGTGTTGACCAAGAATTAGAAGCATGTTATTGCTAATCAAACAAAATGTTATTGCTGAGTGATAGTAAAAAGAGTTTGATCAAAGATCTGATGAATTTGAACCAAAAAATTTGATTTCTTGAATTATACAAAGTGTATTGAATATAAGTATGATGAGCTGGTGTAACAGAATTAAAGATAAACTATTTGAAGATGAATTTGAAGAGGATTGTAAGAGAAGTTTCTAGATGGAACAAAATGGAAAAGAGGGAGGATTTGATGAATCTAACCTAACCCTAAGATGGATGATTATGATGAAGCAACAAAAGATCAAAA
Organism: Cupressus sempervirens; assembly: GCA_028749045.1. Lineage (NCBI taxonomy): Eukaryota > Viridiplantae > Streptophyta > Pinopsida > Cupressales > Cupressaceae > Cupressus > Cupressus sempervirens. The sequence goes on from CM053786.1 coordinate 734,522,329, forward strand.
TTCTCTATATAAGGAAACACAAGGCTAGAAGCAAAGTGTGAAGTGTGTGAGAGAAAATGAAAAGGAGTTTGGAGGTTTTTCTTCATATGGTGGCCAAAGGAATAAAATTGTAGTTAGCATACTAAGCATGAAGCGTGAAGGAGGTAAAGATTTGAAGGGTGAACAAGAAATTAGAGACGAAGAGGAATGAATGCCAAGCATAATAGAGAACTAAATGAGAGATCTATAATCTACAAGTGACTTGCTTTGTTTTTGATAAGATAAATAGGTTTTACAGGGACCCTGAAACCCAAAAGTTAAAACATATCCAAGGCTAATAATAAGCAGAAAAAGCCCAGCCAAAAATTAAAACAAATCATAAGGCTAATAGTAAGAAAGATAGCCTAGCAATAAAAGAAAGGCCAACCAAAATGCCAGTTCAAATAACATCCAAAAAGCCAGAACTAGAAAAATCCAACTAGACAAAAAACAACAAAAAACTAACAACAAAAGATAGGACTAAAAGAAACCAAGATTACTCATCTATCTTTTTCTTGAGCTCCTACATCATCTGTGCTACTTCATAGACTTTGTGAGCTCCTCAGCCTTTTGCTCATGAATCTTTTGACCTTCCTGATCCAAGCTGCTAAAAGTTATTTCTGTTGTCACATCCTCTTCCATCCTATCTCTTTCTCTGTCCTTGTCCTTAGCCTCTTCTAGTAGACCTCTAGCTTTCAACACTCTAGTGAGGGATAAAATGTTATCATTGATAGAGTTAAGAATGTAAATCATCTAATTAGCCAAGTTATGATTATAGTTTTCCAAATTCTAAATTCTCTTCTCATCCAAACTGAGACAATCCTCCTATTCCTTCTAATTTCCCCAACCTGGCTCCTTCCTTTTGTATTCTAGTTGGCCAATTTTTTCTCTGAACTCTTCCAATTCATGGTAAAGCCGTTTGATTGATGTAAAATTTTCAATCATGCTATTTCTAGCATTATTCAACAAATTCAGGCTAGTTTCCTTAGCATTATCCATTATTGCAACCATAGCTAGATCTATGAGATCCTCAAACTGGAGCTGACCTTGTTTTCCTTCTAGAATTTGGGGGTTCATTTTCTCTCCAACAATACCCATTTTTTTTGTTCTAACATTGAAATTTCTCTAGGCCTTTCACCTATCCTTCATAACCACTTCTCCTCCCTCACCATCAATTTTCTCCTTCTCCTATTCCTAAGGATGAATAGGGGAAAGAGGAATGATAGAGATATCTAGCCTCGAACCCAAAATCCCCTTAGCATCCTTCTCCTTTGACCTCCTTTATTTTTTAGCCACAGGTTCCTTTTTCTTAATTTCCATCTCCTCCTCATCCTCTTCATTAGATTTCATATCCTCCCCTTCCTCATTGTCATTTTCATCGCCCTTGCTAGAAGTATTAGATGCATGACCTTTAGGGCTCTTCCTACTTGGGGTAAAAGATGAGAATGATTTATTGTCTGACTCTTTGGCCTTCTTATCAAAGGAAATTTTTTCCTTACCCTTCAAACTAATACTTTGGACATCCTTCAAATCATAGGAAAAGGGACTTGTTTTGTTATTAGATCAAGTCTCATTATTACTTTCTAGCAATTGTATTAGTCTAGATAAATCCTTTGGATTAAGGTTGACTTAATATTTATGAGTAAATTCTTTAATCATGTGACATTCTAATGAAATTTTCTAAAGTCCTCTAACAAGGCTCACTTCTAATAGGGTGAATGAAATCCTTTAATCAAGGTCACATTTAATAGTGTGTATTGTAACCTTTAATAGGGTTGGCTCCTCATAAGAATCTATTCAAAAGAGTGAAAATTGGTAGCATGCTACTAGTGTTTTTTCACAAATTGGGTTTTCATGTTAAATCCTTGTGTCAAATTGTGTGACTTAATTTGTGGTATTTCATGTTTACATTTTGGAAAAGTTCATTTGAGCTAGGATAGTAATATACTAAGTTTTGAGATATTGGATGATCTAATCAATACATGCACATGCATTTATTAAGTATTCAAAAGTTTTATCTATAAATTTGGACCTTGGATAACTGATTCATGCCCCCTCTCAATTATTCTAAATTATTCCAACATCTCCTGCATCTTAATTCTATATAGAGCCTTAACCTTGACCAAGAAACCTAGAACATATACTTGAGTAATCTATGACATAAATCCATTGAGCCTAAATTTTTTTGTTTCCTAGGGAGATTATTTCTTCACAAAGTCCCCTTAAAAAAGTTAGAAGGTGAACCAATCATTTGTTCAATATGTAAGTGTTGTGATTTTTTCCAACATTTTTTCTTTGATGGTAATTTTTCTAAAGAAGTGTGGGGAACATTTGGTCTCATCTCTAGTTGTAATTTCCATGTTAAGAATGTCATATTTGGTTATATTCATAGGAACAATAAATATTGAAATGTCTTTTGGGTTACTATTACCTTACTATTTTCATGGTCCATTTGGAGATATGGGAATGATGATATTCTTGGTGGTAAGGCTAGGTATCTTACTCAATCTCTTAGGTGATTTATTTTTCTAATATTTCCCCATAGGTTACCACCATTCTCAAGTTGAAGGAGGATAGTTTATTGATGTTGTTGATAGAGGGTAGAGAAGAGATCTCAAGGAAATAAATTGTACATGGCTACACCATAATGAAGAAGATATATGTGTTTGATATTACATTGGTCAATTTCATTGAACAACTTAAGAGGGATGACCAATGAAGAGTTGCTAAAGAAATTAAAAAGGAAATTCATGCCAAGAACAATAGAATTGTTGATATAACCAAATAGAGAGGAAAGGAGCTTTATTTAGAGAACCTTGTAATATTAAGATAGTCAAAGAAATAAACTAGTGCCTCACTAGAAGATGATCTAACTGTGGGGTTTCACTCTGCAACTGAGAAAGGGTGGTTTATTAAATTTTAGTTTACTTCCTAGATTATCTTCTTAATTTATTTTTGGTATTGTGTTGAGAGATGGTGTAATATATTAAGTTTTTTTTGGTTAAAGCCACTCTTTGATGTAATGAATTTCCAAACTATATCTTTCAAAGAATGATGGGGTCTATTTTTTTAGGGACTATAGAAATAATATATCAAGACACTCACATATGTATATGATTTATAATCAATACAAAAAAATTTTTTATAGTACCTCTTGGCCTTTTATAAGAATTCATCTATGGACAACCTTATTGCTAAAGTCACAAAGTCAATTATTCTTTCCTTGGATTGTATGTCAACCCCAGTTTCTCCCATTGGGGTTGAGAAGGAGGATTGATTTCCAAAGAAAAAGAACAAAGGATAAAAATATATGTGGGGACTAATAGAAAACTAGGACAACCCTTTAAATACATGCTCGTGTAGAAGGTGATGGGAAGATAAATTTTGAATTGTAGACAATTGACTCTGGATGGCCCCCATCATGGTAAAAAATAAAGTTTCTTTCAAGTAACATGAGGGGCTTGAAAAACCACTAAAGTAAATTTGTATTTGTAAGAATTTGGCTTAGGCCAAAATTCACCCAAGACCAAGGAACTCAAACACAAGCACAATAGTAGACCAATAAGATAGAATATGATCAAAATGACAATATTCATTCAATATGCCAGCTTGAGAGTACACTAGGAGTGCCTGTATATAAAGGCCTCAGGAGAGCTTCTAGAATGCATAGAAGTCAACAACATGATAAGTCATACAATTGGGCACATGTCCACCAGATATGGGTTATCCTTCATTAAGCATGGGATTAAGTGCAATGATGTGAGGATAAGCCTTCAATGGTGTAGGACACAAATCAGTGGTGTAGACAACATGTGCTGAATTAGGACTGTAAATAACTATGTTGTGAACATGACAACTTAGTGAATGATGCAAAATCTTGTGTTGTAGACACCATGTGCATAATTAGAGTTGTGTAACTCATGAGGGTACACAAACTCCTAAGTGTCTCACCTAAATAAATAATAAAATAATGCCAAATAATTAAATAATGCATTAACCTAAGTAAACTTAAGTAAGTGTAAATAATAAAATACTTATTTACACCAACACCTCCCTGAAGTGAAACTTAGGGGAATTCCCTTAAGCTTACAAAATCTAGGATGAAGATGCATAATGGGTCCTAGCTACTAGGCCATGTTAGGTACCCATATACATAATGATATGTAATCTCTCATAAATCAAAGAAAGAGGGAAAAGCTCATGGCAAAAACCCTCCCCCAAAAAGAGAGATAAATAAGGATGCATGGATGGATAGAGTAATCAAGATCCCCCCATTATGACATACATCTAGTATATACATAAGAGAATGATGAGAAGAGGAAGAGAGATAGGATAAGCTCCCTCCCCAAGAAGAATGTTTGCCAGTGACTACTCTAATGAAGAAGCTGATCCAAGACTAGAGAATGGTGTTCCTCCCCTTAGGAAGAAACAATACCAAGGATAGAAATGAGACACTTCCACTATGTGTCTAAAACTTGCTCAACTGGCTGAAGAACCTATCTCAAAGAACTATCTATCTCTGCAACTAATGAAGAACCTTGCTACAACTATTGATCATGAGTATCCATAATTACTTCAACCTGTAAGGATTGATCATGTAGAGAATGAACAAGAGAGTCAGATGGAGCACTCATCACAACTGAAGAAGGAGCTTTTGCATCAAGAAGTAGAGGCAAATCATCAATACTATCCTCCAAATATGTTATTGAACCTATACCTGGAAGACTGGATGTACCCTACTATTGTAGACCTATCACTATGGCTCTATATGCATGCAGACTGAACTGATCTCACTGCAACTACCGATAGTACTCCACATGTTTGAGTCTATTGAAGCACTATCATTGGTATCACTATTAGTTTCCACACTGTATGATGTGTGAAGAGGATGGAAGGACAAGCTTGGTGAACTTTCCTCAAAATGTACATCCTTCTCCACAAAAAATTGATGTGTCTCAAGCTCTAGAAGTTTGTATACCTTGACACTATATTCATAACCAATGAAGGTACAAGGCCAAGGTGAATATGCCTTGCATCCGCTGGAAGATATGTTTTCCCATGTAGGACAACTAAAGACTCTAAAGTTTTTTACAATAGGTTTTCTACTGCACCATGCCTAAAAAGGAATTTTTCCATCTAAGGCTGGATGAGGAGAATGATTAAGAATGTGAGTGGCACTTGAGATTTCTTTGACTTCTAATGATGGATCTAGAGACTTGGCTTGTATCATGCAACTTGCCATAGACTTAAGAGTTTAGATCGTCAATGCTACAATATTTGTCTTATGTGGACTGAATGCTGATGGAGTCTAAAGATCAATTCCCTCATGTTTATAAAACTCCATAAGTCTTCTATTCACATACATACTTCCATTGTCCATTCAGAGTACTTTTCTGGCCTTTCTAGATTTTTTTTCTACATGAGTCTTGAAGTCTAGAAACTTGTCCAACTCCTCATTCTTATTATGAAGAAAGTAGACCCAAGTGAAACTTGAAAAGTCATCAATGAAGGTAAGTATGTAGCGACCTTGGTTGAATGAAAAAGGACCTACTAATACCACTTGAACCATCTATAGAACACCTAGTGCTCTTGAAGACTTCCCTCTCTGTAACTTCCCCTCTAGATGCATATCCACTGAATCTATTGAACATTTACCCTTAGAAAAGTCAATTTGAGGTAGACCTTTGACCATTTGATATGTGCAAATTTGCTAAAGGTAGTAGAAGTCAAGATGACCATACCGCTGATGCCATAATCGCATTGTTGAATTTGATTGTGATAACAAGGCCTTTGAAAGAGACTTGAATAAAAAATGGGAGAAAGAGTAAAACCTCTTGTTATGATTCACTTTCCCCACTATAACCAAGGAGTCATCTTTTAGACTATGCACTTTTTCTAAGTCTAGAAGGAACTCAACTCTATGTCCATCTATAAGGTGAGTGATTTGGTAGATTGATGGAGATTTGAACTTAGGTTTAGAACATAGAGAATATTGTGAAACTCTCCATTTTCCATTTCCACGTTTCCTTTTCCTTCAACTTCCATTTTGCTATCATCTCCCATGAAGATGTGCAGTACCTTGGACTACTTCATTGAAGAAAAATCCTCCTTTGAAGAGCCCATATTATACGAGGCACATGACTCAAATATCCATTCCTTTGAAGAGTTTGAATTTGCCATGAGTGCTTGCCCTTTGCCCTTGGAATCTAAAGAAGACCCTTTATCCTTATAAGCATTAGGCAATGGAACATTATGTTTCTTCATGATGTTGGTCAACTCATCAATCTTCTTAAGATAACACTCATGTTCTTCATGACCCAATTTCTTGCAATAAGTGCACTTTTTCTTCTCCTTATTATTGTTCCCCTTCTTGTTGGAATTCGAGGACTTGCCTTGTTTATTAGATTGTGGTGTTGTCTTTTCTGCATCCTCAGATTTTCTCTTCCATTTCTTCTTACCCTTTCCTTTATTTGAAGACTATTCGACTAAATTTTGAGAACCCTCATTGTTGGCCACCAATGCTTTAGACTGAGGTGATTTGAGAATCCCCATTGATTTCAACTTCTTTTCTTCATCATCCAATAGTTTAGCATATTCATCAAAAGTGACTTTCTTATAGGAAAACCCTAAGGTAGTCATAGAGGTGTTAAAAGAAGATACAAATGTAGAATACTCTGATGGCAACTTGTTATGTATGAGATAAATCAGTTTGTCATCTTTGATAGAACTCCCACAATAAGTAAGCTTTGTCTTTAGTTCATTCACCTTGATGATGAAATCCTATATTGAATCATATGACTTAGGATCTAAGGAGACAAGCTCATCCTCTATTTTGAAAACATTCTCTTCAAACACTTTACCATAAAGGCTTTCGAGGGTATCCCAAGCTTTCTTGGATGTAGAACACTTCTTGATTTGATAAATGATCTTAACATCTACCCCCAAACATATATCACCTAGGGCTTTCCTATCCATTGCTACCCAAGCTGAAATATCACTTTCTAATACTTTATCACTTGGTGGTTTAGGAAGAGTATCATCTACAAATTGTGAAACTCCATTATGCATTAGGTGATACCACATTTTTATGGACCATGTAACATAGTTATGAGGAGTTAATTTAGGAAACTTAAAGTTGTCCATAATGCAGAAAAGAGAGAACACAACACCAAGAATACCCACCCTTTTCACTAAATCAAGAAACCCCCCCAAAATAGATGCTTTGGGAACTTTATCTATAGTGTGATTACAATGGGCCACTTGCCAATTTTGGCTTTTGTGGACTTATGATTTTTCTTGTTACAACCTCAATATGGATTAAAAATATCGAACTTTACAATGTGCTACAATTTTGAGCATTACAAAGCAAAGAAAGGCCCTATTTCTAAAAGTGACACTTTTTTCCACACAACCCTACAATCTAATAGAAGATCTAGAAATTATATGAAAAATAACACACTTCTAAAAAAAATAGAACCTATTTTCGACTATAGATGTGCCCATATGAAGTGTTTGAAGTTGCAAAATGTAGGATTATGCAGGTACAGTCACCAAAAAATGAAAATTCTTATGAATCCATGCACCAAAATTAGAAAAGAGCTGCACCACTAAAATTTTTAGGAAATTCTACCCAATTTCAAAAAAAATTGCACTCAATTTGGAGTCCGGATGTCTAAGTTATGGCCTCCCAAAGTTAGACTACAAAATTTAAAATCAATTTGGAGAGGGGTTGCATCGATGAATGATGGGGTTAAATTTGATGGTAATATGACTATTGCAACAGTTCAATTTAGCCCTAAAATGATGGTCAGATGGCCATCAAATTTGAGCACATGAAATGATGATATCAACATCTTCCACCCCTATGATGACATTAGCATGATGTGGCCGTACAGACCAAATAGATTATACAAAAAAGTCCAACATGTAAGGGTGACTTGGATGGTATGGAATACTGAGTGTGTATGAGTTGGCATATTGTACAGGATGATGTGGCATCTGCATGTTAGATAGTTGGATGCTGACTTTTCATTGATTGATTTGTCGATAGATGGTGACAGGAATGACGATGTGGCAAATTGCTATGCAAGGGAATGAATGTGTGACATGTGTCTGCTACTAGCCTTACCACATGGCATTAGATGTTGCCATAGGAGTGCCTAACTATGCAGTCATGGCAAATAAAGTTACGCCACATGTCTCAAGTTGCTGATTGGCCAGACTATCACAATGTTGCCATAAATGTTGGAGATGTCATCGAGGTCCTTTAAAAAAAAAAAAAGGTCACCACTACACTTTCACTACATTTGAAGACCATGCCGGGACTTAAAATGTGGGTACCAAATTTAATTTGGTGGTAGGGGACATTAGTCCCATATGCATTATGTGGTGGGTCTCTTTGATTTTTAAAAGAAACAACCCTCACCTTTGATTTCAAAGTGGTCATGCCAGATGTGTGGGCTCTAGTCATTAGAGGATGGTGAGACCAGAAATGTATGCTAGGAAATTATGGTTCAGCTAGTGGGTAGTATAAGCCACTCACCAGTAACTAGTTGTAGAGAATTGTTGTTCGGCTAGATTTGGTATACCCCACTAAATATTAAAATTCCCTGTGAAATTAAATACTTTGAAATTGCAGAGCCGAGCTAGGGTGTCACTGTCTAGTTCGGCTTAATTTTTTTTCTCTTCTTATGCAATTAATAAATTTGAAAATACTAGTTCAAAAAATATAGAGAATTAATAGGTCCAAAAATGAAAATAATCAAATCGAATTAGATCATACCCGAACTACAAATTGGGGCCTCCGGGTTCCGATTTGCAAATTTTTTTCCTCACGATCAACTTTCACCTAGCATAGGAAAATTTATAGTCAATCTTCATCAAATCGATGGTTTGGATGCAATGGTGAGGTCAAATCTAGCTCTAGACACTCCCAATTTTTATGAATACTTCGGATTTGGGTCAAGGTATTGAAGCATGAACGATCTCGAATGACTATGTGTAGAGAATCTCCCTGAGCTTTGATACCATGTAAGAATTTGGCTTAGGCTAGAATTCACCCAAGACCAAGGAACTCAAACAAAAGAACAATAATAGACCAATAAGATAGAGTATGATTAGAATGATGATATTCATTCAATATGCCAGCTTGAGAGTACACTAGGAGTGCTTGTATATAAAGGCCTTAGGAGAGCATCTAGAATGCATAGAATTCAGCAACATGATAAGTCATACAACTAGGCACATGTCCACCAAATATAGGCTATCCTTCATTAAACATCAGATTAAGTGTGATGATGTGAGGATAACCCTTCAATGATGTAGCATGCAAATCAGTGGTGTAGACAACATGTGCTAAATTAGGAGTGAAAATAACCGTGTTGTCGACATGACAACTCAATGAATGATGTAAACTCCTGTGTTGTAGACACCATGTGCATAATTAGAGTTGTGTAACTCATGAGAGTACACAAACTCCTAAGTGTCTCACCTAAATAAATAATAAAATAATGCAAAATAATAAAATAATGCATTAACCTAAGTAAACTTAAGTAAGTGTAAATAGTAAAATACTTATTTACACCAACAATATTAAATAACTATTTTTTCTTCAGGAGGTTAAGACACGTTACCAAAAAAATTATAAACTTATTGACAAATTATAATTGGGCACCTCTTTCTACTATAGTGAAGTTTAAGAAGCCTATGGAGCTATTGCTAAATTGTATAAATAGAGTAAGTTGGATGTAGAATCCATTTATTTTTCCCATAATGTTGTGTCCTTTATCCTTAATAACATTTCCCAACATGTTTTCAACATTTATACCCCTAACAAAAGAGTGGGAAGGGCTCTAGTGTGTGAAGAATTTTTATATACAACATCTAAGGATCAATAAACTTTTTATATAGTGGTAGGTGATTTTAATTATCCACTCTTTCCTTGTGATAATATGGAAGGTATAATGAACTATAATAAAAAAATTAATGATCTCTTAGAATCTATTCGTAGAAATTATCTATTTGACCTAGAGCTATAGGAAATCCTTTCACATGGTGTAATAATAGGAAAGACTCTCACTTGAATTAGGTTAGGTTCGATAGGTTCTTTGTGTCTTCCAAACGGGTCTTGGGATATAACACTTCCATTAAAGCCCTTTTAAGAATTTTCTTGACCACTCACCAATCCTACTTCAATGAATTGATAAGCCTTATTCAAAACCCCTTCCTTTCTGCTATGAAATTATGTGGACCTCCTATACCACCTTTAGGAATTGCATTCATAGGTAGTGGACTACCTCAGTTTGGGGTTTTAAAACATTTAGTATCTCAAAAAAAATGGAGATTATCCTTTGGGGACTTCTTCAATCAAAAGAAGGAAATTAGATCTAAGCTTTAGCATTTCCAATATTCAATAATTTTACAAATTTTTTCTCTATTGATAGATGAGGAAGAGGAATCCTAAAGAAAGAAATGGAAAGATAACCTATCAAAAGGGGAAATCTATTTGAAATAGTGATAATGCTTCCAATGTTTGAAAGAGGGAGACATAAGCTCAACATTTTTCCACAAATCAACTAGTAAAAATAAAAATAGGAATACAATAAATCCTTGTTGATAGATAATAATGAAGAAATCATTGGTGAGGCTACAATTAGAGAAATTTCTGCCCACTTCTTCATCCAAATTTATGTAGGACAAGATGATAACCAATTCATGTAAGTTTAGGATAGCCCCCATGCCTACCACCCTACTTCAATTCAAAATGAAAATAATGCATTTGTGCAATCACCTAAAAAATGGTCTAGTAAACTATAAGCCCCCTTTACAACATTTTAAATTTCTATAGTAGACTACATCTTATGCTTAATCAATTTTGTATAATTTATCAATCGCTTAATTACTTGATCAAATCATCATTTTATTATTTATTTAATTATAACCTATGGACTGACCACCTTATCGTAAGTACCTATTTAATTAGAAGAACATGCTCCCTTTTAATTAAATAAATCCCCTTTATCCTATGTGTGTACATGAAAAATGAATTTCCTAATTTAAAAATAAAAGAAAAATACTTTTCTCTACACTTAAATGCAAATTTTCCAAGGCAATGGAATCTATTTTGCCTCTTATTCTACTGCACACATCTTTTTCCTTTGAACCACATCCATTGATTTTTCCTCTTGAGAATATTGTGCAACATGAGGATCATTCTTTGTGCTTGATTTTTCCTCTTAATATCTCACCATCTATTTCTCTTTAAAAGGAGGCTCTCTCCTCACTCTCTCATATCTCATGTTTATGCTATTCTTATGCTACCATTTTTGTTTACTTGCATCCTTGAGCACTTGAGCACTCACTTGCACTTTTCTTAAATGCATACTAGTTTAATTCATTTGCATCTTAGATTAGTATTTCCTTTATTACAATTATCTTTCAACACATAAATTAACTAGGAGGTATTGTAATTTTTATCTTGTTAAATTTGCTTTACTTTTCTTGTTCTTGAATTGCATCATAGCTTTGTTTTGTACTCTCATCCTAGCTTTCATTTACAAACACATTTGAGGTTCTTGGATACTATTACTCTTTCTCTTATCTTTTAGTGCTCCATTTCATGGTATACCTTGCAAGGGTTTCCTTTTGAGGTTCATTTGAGAGGCACCATTCATACTCCATTTTATTATTTTCTCTTACACATCGTAGATAGGAAGTTATAAGAGACCCCTTGAGACCTCATCTTCATGGATTCTCTCAAGTATAATTGTTTATAGAAGTGTGTCATATTTTTTTTCATACTCTTTTGTGCACTAGTTCTATCCCTAGTCATTGAGGAAGAAGTCAGGGAATAAATTTTTCTAAAGGGCACTTAAAAAACTCTTGGGTTGGAGGGATTCTCTTAGGAAATGAAGATACTAATTGAGGGGGGAGTGGTCAATCAGTTAATCAAAAAAAATTCCTTGTCCCTAGATCTCAAATCAAATTCTTTACTGATAATAAAATACTTTATCTAGCTTGATTAAAACTAAGTACTTGTTGTAACTCAGCTAACAAAGTAGTCTGATGATTATTAAACTATTTTAACCTTTAGTAACTCAGTTGCAGAAACATAAAGCACAAAGTTCTATGATGTGGAGCCTAATCAAACTCAAAGGTTTATTTGGCATGGTTTCTCCCTAGATTATTTCTATAGGGATTTGAGGGAAACACCCCCATGAAGGCATCAAGAGGTAGTACCTAAGTGCATTCCTTGTCATAGGATATGGTGGGGTTGAGGGGCTATTTTTTTTTGTTGGATGGCTTATTCTAGCCCTAATTTTTTAAGTGACAAAATCTCGTATAAAATGGCTTAGTGTTAGGGATTTCATAATGTATGGTGATATTATAGATTCTTGTAGTGGTATGAGCTGTAAGGGATTGTAGATTGTAGTCACTAGATAATAATAATATCAGACTTTCTATTGGTGGACGTAGCCTAGGGATTGGGTGAACCACACTAGATCTCTATGTCTTTTGTTCTCTTCTATGTGATTAATTATTTTTTGATATTAGTTATATTTTCATGTAATTATTATTTCTGTCTAAGGTTAATCCTAACATAAAGTAAATAACATGAAAACATATGACACCAAGTTTTAATGTGGAAACACAATTTGGAAAAACCACCATACAACTAGTTACAATATTTTTTACTCTTTTGAATTGAGACCTATTAGGAGCCAACCTTGTTAAAGGTGACAATACATATTGTTAAGGATGACCTTATTAGAGGATATAGTTCACCCTGTTAGGAGTGGCCTGGTATGAGGTCTTAAAACACTTCAATTTGACCTTATTTATGAGGAAACTTATTTTTTAGATTCATATCTTTGTTCTAGATTGACCTCTAAATCCTTATTGATCAAAATATTCTTTGTTGCTTATCTTTCATACTTTTTTGTTCTACATTTCCCTTCAATCAAATCTTCATATTATTCCTCGTTATTTTCTTTCTTTCCTTCTCCTCACTACTTGACCTTTCTTATATATCATAAGCTTTGGCAAGTCATCTCAAATACCCTTTCAAATAACAATTTAACACCCAAATAGTAATATCTAATTAATTAATTAATAGACTAGTTTAGTTTGCTAACACTTAATCAATACTGTGATTGATCAATTGGTTAACATTGGAAGTCCTTTGATGCTTGACCACTTAGTTAATACTAGAGGCTGGATATCCTTTATTTACCAATTTCTTGGTTAATACTAAATGCCCTTCATTTCCCATCTTCTCAGTTCATACTAAATATGCTTGGTTAATACTACAAGTTCTTCATTGCTTAGTTAATACTGACATTTGTGTAATAACAATGGAAACATACAATTTGAAGATTTTTTTCCAACAATCTCCCTCTTTGGCATTGACAACATGTCAACATACAATGATAAAAGTATGAGCAATTTTATAATATCCTTACTTTCATTCCGATTCTCATTCATACCAACTCCTATGAATCTTGCTGGATTTTTCTTAGCTACTTCCAAATGAGTTCTCCCTCTCACATTTGTCATCACTTTACTATGTACTTTTGTCATTTTCTCCCTCTTTTCTATAAATTCCATGATATGAATGCTTTCCTTCTGAGATGCAAACCACTTCCTCTTTGATACTAAACTCTCCCACTTTGACATCAAATTCTAAAGGATAGATAGTTTGAAGTTACTATGTATCTTTTGTAAAAATTCATTTATAATATGTTCTACATTTCACACTTGTAATGTGACAGTCTGTATCAACTTGAAAGATCTTCAATGAAACTTGGTTGATGCATCACTATCTTGTGATTATGTGAGCATCAGATAAGGGAATAAACCCTAGTTTATTTCTTAGATACATAAATGAATCCTTAGGTACTGCCTTAGTAAATATGTATGGTATATTCTCCTTGGTGTTCACATATTCCAATCTCACCTCTTTATCTTGAACTGATTGCCTTAGATAATGATACTTGATTGCGATGTGTATTATCTTTGTTTGCATCACAGGGTTTTTGGATTTAGTGATTATACTTGTGTTATCACAATAGATAAACTTTCAATCCTTTATTTCCTCCTTCATTCTTGAAAATAATTTCTTGATCCATGTTATGTTAGGAAAATTGACTATTGCAACAACATACTCTTCCTCTGCTATTGATTGAGAAATATAATTCTACTTCTTTCTTGCCTATGATACTAATCTCTTTCCAAGAAAGAATGCTCCTCTACTAGTGCTTTTTATGTCATCAATACTTTGTTCCCAATCTTCATCACTAAAGGTTATTATTGGCCAAATTTGCCTTCCCATCGAATTGCCATTTTTTGAATCTAAATGTTAAACGGTCACTTCCCATTTAAAAAATATTTTAATGTCAATGGAAATATGAAGTAAATGGAATTAGAACCTTATATATTTTTGTGTTCTCCTGAGTTTACTTTTGGGCTCCCACAACTTTTCAGACCATCAAATCTTGCATAGGTTCACGATAGGCACTTTCCAGCTTTCTCAAAATGAACAACCTTTAAATAGAGTGGACAAGTGTCTCATTTCCATGTGGCATGTGGGTCCTATTTCCTTGTGGGCCATAGGAAAAGTAAGTTTTTAGTAAAGGTGGCATATAGAGGGCTCTTGGTTGGTTGAAGTACTGACAAAGGTTGTTAGTGAATCGCTTATTTCCATCGACTGTTAGATCGATGATGATTAATAGTGGGTGCTTTCCTGCTTGATCAAGATGAAAGGTTTTTTACAAATGTGGGAAAGTGAGTTGCCACCATGTGGATTATGTGGACCTTTTCCTATTAGAGCCACAAAGGTAAACTTGTTATAAAAATTAGGCAATTATTAGAGCACATTGGCGTGCATTGGTAGTTTGGGTACATTTCATTGGTTGAGATGTTGACACTGTAGTCCATGGGCCAGTTTTGTTTCATTTTGTCAAATGCAAGAAGATCTATGATTGGTGCTTCCCCACTTTATGAAGTTGTGAGGATTTTAGATGATGCAGGGAAGTGCTCAAAGGATACATGTCCTTGTGGGCCCAAGTGGTAACAATAGTAGTTTGCAACGACAATTAGGTTGTGGTTAGTCTTTTAGAAGGTGGCAAAATTATAATGGAAATGATGGTCAAACCATGAGGATTTTTTAGGGTGGCAAAAAAATAAAAGACTATTGGCCCATGTGGCTCATCTTGGTTTCAGGACTTAGTTGACTTGTTGACCTTGCTGATCTATAAGCTTGAAACAGAGGAAAATTGGGTTTTCTCGTGTGATCTGATCTTTTGATCAATCCTAACCACTCCAAGTTAATGTTGGGTTTTAAATGATGCAATTAAAACTCTTCCCATCACTTGATCATCCATTTTGAGGAGTTTTGGCATTGATTGGTGCCATTTCTATCACTTCAAGATTTGTTCTAGTCAGGGTTTCCATGATTTTCATGCTTTTGCAAGTGTACCAAATCAAATCTACTATTTGGATTATCTTGATTATTCTCTAAGTATTTATGGAAGTTGTTGTGGAGTAACTTCAATTTAGAAATATCTCAATTATGCTTGAGCAAAAAAAAGGCAAATTTTGTAATCTTTGTAAGTGCGGATCTTCCTCTGATTGTTTAGTATTTCTCCTATGCATACTTCTATAATCTCTCATGCCTTTAAACCATTGTAATCCTTTGTTAGGGCTCTTTTAGCCACTAACACACTATGAAATTTATTTTTGCCTCTGGTTAATGTTTCTTGTCTATAATCTACAATTTGCATGATTGTATCTACTTTTGACATTTGAATGATATTAAGTGAATAATCTTCCTATAGCATTATTTTTTTGTCTAATCTACATGTGGTTGTTGAATTAAGAAAATTTTGAATCTATATTCTTTGAGGTTATAACTGGTTAACTATGCATTTATGGGTAGAGATAAGGTGAAACACTCTATTTTGGTGTATCACCCTCTTAGGATAGACTAGGTAAATTTTCTTTCATGCATTCTTTCTCCCTTTTCTTCTCCAAGTGTAGTTAGGTGCATCCTGATAGTAAAAGAAGTTGCCCTTCTCTAGAGACTCAACCTCATAGTTCAAGTCCCATAGCTTGGAGGTTGTTTCCATGTTTCACAAGGTTGTCCTTAGGTAAAAACTTTGGACAAGGGTGCAAACTTTTGTGAAAATAGTTATTAACTCAAGGTTTACTCCTTTCTTATACCATAAACCATATTCTTGAGTTCCTTTGAGGTATCTTAGAATCCTTTTTATTGCCATCATGTGATTTTCTTTAGGATATGCAAAGAACTTTGCAACTATGCCAACTGCCAATGCAATATCAGGTCTGGTGTGTACCACATACTGAAGTTTTCCAATCATTGATCTATAGGTAGTTTGATTTACCACCTTTGAATCATAATTATTTGAAATTTTATACCTAGTAGACATAGTTGTTCCAACTAGTTTGGAGTCTTCCATTCCAAATGCTTTCAATGTTTCCCTAATGTACTTTGACTGAGTGATGAATATGACATCCTTCATTTGATGAACTTGTAGGCCAAAAAAGAATTTTATCTCTCCAAACATAGATATTTCAAATTCTTTCCTCATTTCTTCAAAAAATGATTTGCATAACATCTCATGCCCTCCAAAAATGATATCATCTACAAATATTTCTACTAGCAATATCTTGTCATGTGGTCCCTCCTTTATATACAAATTACTACTATCATTTGTCTTTTCAAAACCAATTCTTACGAGATTTCCATCCAACCTTTCATACCATGCTCTAGAAACTTTCTTCATTCCATATAGAGATTGTGTTTTTTACATACAATGTCTATTTTGATTGGATCAAGGAAACCTTTAGGCTATTCAATGTAGACTTCTTCTTCTAGGATAACATTTAAAGAAGCTGATTTTACATCCATATGATATACTTTGAATCCTTTTTGTGCAACATATGCTAGTATTATTCCAACTCCTTCAAGTCTTGCAACACGGGAAAATGTTTCTCCATAGTCAATACCCTCTTCTTGTGCATAACCTTTGCATTCTAGCCTTTCCTTGTTCCTTGTCACTTGTCCTTTCTCATTTAACTTATTTCTAGATATCCATTTTGTGCCAATCACATTCTTATCCTTAGGTCTAGGTACAAGAGACAAGGTATTATTCTTTTCTATTTTCTCAATTTCTTTCTTCATTGTCTCTATCCAACCTTCATTTTCTAAAATAATCTTTTATAGATCTAGGTTCAAATTTAATAAGAAAGCATGTACCTTTTAATTTGTTCCTTATTAGTATGTAGTTTATCTCTCCTCCAATTTATTTTTTCAGGTGCATGATGTCTTCTAAGACATTTTGCAAGTCTTGGTTTTTTCTTTCTTGTTTCTGAACTTAGTTCACTTGGTTCTCCATGATCTTTTCAATTTTTTCTCAGGCTCTTCTAGTTGATCTAACTATAACTTATGTTGTGGTAACTATGCCTTAGGTTGCACTACCTATGACTTGGGTTGCACTACTTGTGACTCAGTTTGCATTGGTTGTGACTTGGTAGATGCATTTTGTTGTTGCTTAGCTCCAACTAATTATGGAAAAGTCTTTGGTGCCTCCTCATAGTAAAAAAAAAATTTTGTAGTCTTCAAGTTCCTTGCTACTTTTTTATTCACTTCTTTCTGAAAACTCATCAATCTTCACATGTGTACTGTCTATAATTTTGTGGGTAGAAATATTGAAAAAATTATGTGCCTTACTTTTATTGGAGTAATTGTTGTCAAAAAATTTTGCACTCTTACCTTAAGTTTGACCTAAAGGCAACCTTGTGAAACATGGAAATAATCTCCAAGTTGTGGGACTTGAACAATGAGATTGAGTTTCCAGAGAAGGTTAGCTTCCTCACTATCAAGATGCACCTAACTACTTCTTTGAACAAAAAGGGAGAAGGAAATTATTGAAATCAAACTACCTATTCCAATCTAGAGGGGTGATACACCAAATAGTATTTTTAGTCTTATCTCTGCCTAGAACTACATAGTTCATCAATATAATCCTAAAGTATACAAAGTCAATATTGTCTTTAACTCAATAATCATATACTGATCAAAAACTAATGGAATGTTATAAGGAAGGAACTTTACTCTATATCAGTCAAATGAAAAATAGATACAACTTGAAGAATGAAAGAAATACATTAACAAAAGGCAAGAAGGTTTTGAACATGTATTAATCAAAGAAAGAGGTATAAAAGAGAAATATATTCACTAAGAGGAAAAGAAAATTATAGTAGCAGAGTACACAATACAACTACTATAGAATTAAGGAGAGATCAACCCTTCAGAGAGTGACAAAATTTTCTTTTTATAGCTTAAGCATAATTGAGAAGATGTTAACTATAACTCTAAAACTCAACCACTATCCTCAAGTCGTAGAGAATAATAATTATTGATCTGAGGAAGATTTCATTGGGTCTATGTCCATATGTAGAAAATATGATCTTTTATGTGTAGCTTTATTTCTGAAGAAAAAAAAATGGTAGCCATAACTACTCTGATCAGTAGATGGATTACCATGGTAGTGGAGGAATGTCTTTTTCATCTATCAGGCCTTGAAAACATTGAAGGGTGGTTGTAGGAAATCAAAGGATGTGTTCACCATCAAAGAGCCACTTGAAATAGTGCCAGGTTAGCTATGTCATCATTCAATAAGATTTAACATTCAATCTCACCATGTGGCTTCACATCTTTGAAGTAGTCCGCTAAATTATATTTCTTTTCTAACTACCATGTCAAGCCTACACTTGCTCTTGTTCGTTGTTTCATAACTTTATTCCTTCATTGACTGTATGGTCTCACAAAACCATGAATTCTTCATTTTAAGCCTTATTGTCACTTTACAACTATCTATCACTTCAATTCACTAATTACTATGACCCGATGATGACCATTAAACTAACTATTTGCACCCTCACAATAGTTTATAACTAAGCATTTTCTTTACCTATGATGCCTTTATCTTTACCTTTGTCACCCCTTCATAACCACCAAGCACAAAATGTGCTTTAATAGTGTGACATTGCAAACATTGTCCTAGATGACTACCATCATGGTTTTTCATCTTCACAACCAATAACTTTAACTATAGATGAAACCTTGCAAAGATGTGATTAGCCCTTAACTCAACTATTTCATTCCCTTTGTTCATCGTCTCATAGCCTCAAAGCTTAACCTTAACTTTAAGCTTGCAAATGAGAGAACAAAGCATTTCACCACTTTGCAACCTTGATCACAGGTTAGCCATAACTCCCAACAAAGCTGCAATCAACACACACCTTATCTATCCTAATTACTCATTCCCAAATTAATTTTTACTTCAAAAAAAACCCTTGCGATGGTGCAAAGACAATTTATTTTAATTGCTAGATGCTTTTTAGAGTTCTTCAACTTAAAAGTTGTATCCCTAGCTTAATTATATGATGCTATGATGATTTTCATCTTGATTGTGTGACTATTAATTGCTTCTTTGCAACTGAAAAAAATTTAATTGCATTGCCACCTACGAAGATGTGAGAACCTTTTTATTCTATTGATCACTCTGTTGAAGCTTCTTACTACTTCCCTCTACTAACCACTATAAAATAGTGATAACCATTAAACTGACTACTTGCATATTCATGGCTTGAAACATTAACCCATCTTTTAACCCTATGAAAGTGTGCTCAATGAGCTTTTGTAGCTTCACCACCTTAACTCTGATTTACTCTTAATCATGTGTGGTAAAGTGATGGTCCAAATGTAAACTGCCATGTTAACCCTTCACACCATTGCAACCTGACTTTCCTTAAGCCATAATTGATCCATAATCATGCGATCTCCTACCTTTATCTTTTGGTGAATAGGACACATGTCATCTTGTCACTTTCTTGCTTTGGTTAATCTTCATGCATCTTTCAAAAGAGAGAATATGATAGCCATAGATTTAACAAGATCTGACGGTTCCTATATAATTGAAGTTCATTTATCATAGTCAGAAACTCCAACCAACTCAATTGTGCCACTTTTTCAATTTTCTCCAACCCTTTCCATGTGTTGAACGCTCACATTCTTGCTTTGGCTATCCTTTTTTGCAACTTCAGAAAGTGAGCATATGAAAAGCATTGAATTGCTTCAAGATCAATAGTCATGATTGATCGCAGGCCTTTGAGTCATTTCTTCCTTCGATCCATTCAGGTCTCTTAGAATGTTGACACTTGTCTCCCACGACGTTACCACCTTTGGGTCCCACTAAAAATAGAATTAGGGAAAATATAAAGGTAGATATGTGATTAATTAAATAGGACATGGTATCAACACATAAAGTGATGAACCTAACAAGGGGACCCAACTTAAGTGATGCATGGGTAATTTGACCCTTCAAAAAGGTAATACAAAATTATATCAAACAAGGGGATAACTAGGGTTTTAGTTAGGTTTCAGTTGCATGCCTAACACATTATACAAACTTGATGCCTTGAATATATATCTTTGATCATATTTCAATGATGGTGATAAGGGAATAAAGGGGGGGTGGCTAAAATGGCTAACAGTAACCTAGGAATATACCTTCATCACTTTTTGCATCAAGTTTTCCTTTCCTTGCATATTTCAAGATATGGCATTTGCTTCCAAATACCATGAGATAAAAAACATTAGGCTTGTACTCATACTATAATTCATAAGGTGCTTTTTCTGTACCTTTCTTTAGTTGAACTCAATTTAGTGTATGAACTATTGTGCTGATTGCTTCTATACAATATTTTGGTGCAATATTTTTCTCAATAGTTATTGTTCTTCCACATTACATGATGTATCTATTCCTTTGCTCTATTGTACCATTTTTTTTTGTGTCCTAGGAGCTAATACTTGTCTTTTCATTCCTCTTTCATTGCAGAATTCATTGAATTCATTTGAAATGAATTCTCCTCCTCAATCCAATCTCATGCATTTTAGATTATTCCTTGTTTCCTTCTCAACTCTATTCAAATACCATTTGAACTTTTGAAAAACATTAGATTTATCTTTTAAAAACATTATAGTCATCAATGAATAGAATGAAATACATGTCTCCATAGTAGCTTTCTACACCTATTGGTACACAAAGATATGTATGAACTAGTTCCAAAACTTCTTCACAATAAAAAAAATTTACTTCTAAAACTTATTTTACCCATTTTTCCAATTTGACCTTATTTACACATAACCATCTTAGGTTTCTTTAGATTTGATATGCCTCTTACTCTTTTGTTCTTACTTATGGTAACAAGGTTATCAAAGTTAACATGACACATCCTTTTATTCCATAGCCAAATTTACTCTATTTGTGCTAATAAACATGTACTTTTAGTGAGATCAATGTAAATTTTTTTTACCTTTGTTCTAATTACCAGTCCCAACCAAGTTCCTATAAGCCATTTTTTCCCTCCCACCAAAATTGAGTTTTTCCTATCAAGCATGGCCAATGGTCATATCTATTCAACTATTCAAATAATTTAAATGACATAAGGATATATATAAAACTTTGGCTATCCCTTGTTTTCCTAAGTTCAAGCTTTTTTATGCTTTACCCCTTTAGAGTTCTTATATCCTTTATTGCCCAATCGCTACAATCTATGTCTTAACCATTAGGGGAGGTGCAAATGTGCAACACAAACTTTTCAACAGTCAACACAACTTCATGGTTTAGGAGGCTAATATCTAGTTATGAGTAGTGACATAGCAATTTCTCTTTATCGCTTGGTTGTAGGGTGATGATCTTGACTCGTGATTTAAGTTACAATGTCATGATCCTTCCCCATTCACATGATCACAAAGAGATTAGTGTTAACCATGGTCATGATAGAAAAGTCACAAATCACCTTGTGCACATGGTCAATGGGATTTAAGGGTTAAAGAATCAAGTTGCAAAACAATGATAACATGAAATGAGCAAACTAGATGATTATCGTAGCTTCACTAGAGTTATGGGTTGAACCACATTTAGTACTATGATCATGCATCTCTTCCTATTCACATGATCAGGATGAGCTAAAGATAATCCTAGGTTAAGGTCATGAACTTGTTGCATGGCATCATATGGACTAGATTGATCAGAAGTTCTAACATAGGTGGTAGACTGTGCTTTTCCCTTAGCCATCTAATCTTTTAGATCTATGAATGTCGCTATATTGCTATAGGAAAATATATGATCAAAAGTCATAGCAACATACTAATAGTTCACCACATGTCTTAGTGGGTCTAGGTGGTGAGTAAGTAGTGGAAGTTAAGATCATATTTCTACATAGTTGCAAACATCTAATGCTAGTTGGATATTGAGTTGGAACAATGTGATAAAGTAAGGTTTTGGCTTTGTAATATTGCACATAAGATAAATGTCAAGGCCCTAACCATGGTGATGTTGTGAGATGCCAGTTTCACATTGTTGCCTAATCACAACAATTAGGAGAAGATGTTGAGGAGAAGCTACAAAGAAGCAATATGGTTGTTCATGTTTTCACAACGTAAAATAGTTAATGAAGATATAGAGTTGCAAAGCTATGACCAATTGTAGTCAGAGGTCAAACATGAAAGATAGAAGAGTGGATGGGTGGAGAAATGATAAAATATGACTGATTCATCTATTGAAGCCTAAGGATTGACTCTAGTTGACTGATGACATGGCTGACTTGGCATGCTAATAACAAAGGAAGAAACTCTTTGGTGGAAGATTTGATCTTTTTGATTCCCTTCAACCACTTTCATCATTCCCCATGCTTGATAAATGTGAAGGGACACTCCATTGTTTCCTAGTGATCCATCTACCCAGTAAGAATGATAATGGCCACTATTTTTGTCTTCTCAAGGTTTTGTTTGATGAATAAAGTGATTTTCCTTCATCTAGATGTGTAATGTGACCAAATCTCTCCAGATTTGTAGTTGTTAAATTTTTCCTTAGGATAGAAGCTATTTGAGTTATGCTTGAAATATAAAAGAAGATTTTGTTACTCTTCTTAGGATCGATCTTTTGTCTAATTTTGTAGCATTGTATGTCTATTCTTTACTACTATAATTTCCTTTCCCTCTGAGTTAATATACTCCTCTAGATTATATCTTTTTCTTCCATTAATATACTGTACAATACCTTCTTTCCTTTGTGTTAATGTATTGTCTTCATTTCTCAACTGTATGATTGTATCTACTTGACTTTTGAATGATATAAAGTGAAGTCTCTTCCTTATAGCATTCTCTTGGTTTCTGATCTACATATGGCTATTGGATTAAGAAAGGATTGAATTAGTATACTTTGAGGTTATATTGATGAACTATGCATTCTTGGGTAGAGATAAGGTTGAACATACTATTTGCTGTATCACCTCCTCTTAGGTTAGATTAGGTACTCTTCTTTCATGCATTCCTTCTCCCTTTTCCTTTTAAGAAATAGTTAGGTGCATTCTGATATTAAGGAAGTCAACCTTCTCTAGAGACTCAGTCTCAAGTCACAAATTCCCACACTTTAGAGATTATTTCCATATTACATGAGGTTGGATTTAGGTAAGACTTTAGGTGAGGGTGCAAGCTTTTGTGTCAACAGTTCCCTTTACCATCCAATAACTTAGCTTTTCCATTCATGAATTCTACCTTATATCCTATATTTTTCAATTGTGCGACACTGAGTAGATTATGTCTTAGTCTTTCAAACTAGTAGGCATTTTGAAATGTCCCTTTTCTGATTTTTTATGATATTTCAAACCTCTAATCAGATCTTTAAGATCAAACAACCAATATTTCAAAGATCCACCAATTTCTCAATAAACCCCAAATCGGGTATGCCGGAAATAGTGCCAAAAACTTCACAGCTTCACATATTATTAATAAATCTGAAAGTGGAAATTTTTTATACAAATTTTAGAAGCATAACAGCCTACAAAATGACATTTCTATATTTGTATAACATTTACACAATAGCTCCCAAACGGAGGATAAAAACAATGCTCATCGGGCTCCCAAAAACACTAATAATCTATCACAGAAGTATAATCATGACCAAATACATATATTCAGCTCTATTTTAACATATTAAAGTCTTAAATACAGTAGAAACACAAACTGATATGAAATATTCAACCGGAAACACCAGACTCTTATAAAAAAACACACCCGAAAACTAACAAATCTGCATTGTTCAGCACAAAGGCAAACTCTGCATGAGCATGCACATGGAATGGCTTCAAAATCCTATCCTTAGACTTCCTAAAAACCTACAAACTCCCATTCTTGGGTCTCCTTCTCCACAGGTTTGGCAGCCTCTTAAGAATAACAAAGAAATGAGCAAAAATCAAGTTCTGGAATGAGCCCAAAATGCCTCCAAACCCCTTAAAAGAGGGTATAACCATAACTCACATCCAAGATGGGTTAATAAAACATATTGTAATAATAATTTTCATTTATTAGTCCATTAGCTTCCAAAGATTATCCCCTTTTTCTGAAACTTCACCTTTTTGGGCCTGCCTGCCTTAGCAAAGATTATTATTTTTAATTATTTGAAAAGGGGACATAACAAGTCCTCCCCTTCCAAATATTGCTTTTCCTCAAGAAATGGCTAAAAAATAGACCAATAAATCCACCTGGATCCCAAATTTAGTCATGAACTATACTATTGTCAATTAATACAGGCTCCTGCAATATCCTCTACAATATAACCAAGAGGAATCCATAATCAAACTGACAATTACTGCTCAACCAAACTCCAAAGTCACAACTTCCATAGTCAGAAACCCATGAGACACAAACTCTTAGAACATCAAAACTCAAGTAAAGTGGACAAATCAAACTGCTGACATAGTAAATACCATCAACACATCCCACTGGCCTATACAGAATGTACAATCCAACTCTGCAACAATGGTGAATGCTCCCGAATGAAATTGTACCAAGTATGGAGAATCCACACACTGTAAAAATCATGCAGTCAACACAACTCTGCAAATCACCAGCCACTATCTCATAACCATAACTCTCATGCACCCCTGATGGTGAAAAGCCATCACAAGATAAATAGCAAGAAATGGAACCCAAACCAAGTTTGCCTGCCATCAACTCCTCAACACAAGGATCAAATGCTAACTGATGTACATACCCTGCAATATAATGTTGATAAAAGAAACCAACCTCAGTCAACAGCTCACCATGAACAAGTGATACAACCCACTGTGACTGATCACTAGCTAAGTCAGGAGATGTCATAGCCAAAGGAGTAGAATCAGTAACAACACCTGCTGAAGCATCACTCCAAAACTCTTGCTCTAAGTCATGTATTATCAAACTGTCAATTGCAAAACCTATTGACATGTCATGCCCATCACAACTCTCATCTCCAGGTATCAAACTATCCCATAACTGATGATAAGCACTAGGAACCAAAGTACATCTCTATATCATCATCTCATCAACATGGTCATCAAAGGTGAATTGATGAGCATACCTCACAATGTAATGTTGATAGAATGCGCCAATCTCAGTCAGTGGCTTAGATTGCAATCTAGATGTAACTAACTACAATCGATCACTAACCAAGTTGGAACTGACTACTACCCATGAAGACATCACCAAGGGAGTAGTATTACTAGCAGGAATCGTGCCAACTATCGGCTCACCAACATCATACATGGTCTTTGATACAACATCTCTAATTTTCATGCCATTAATACTAGAGGTCACCACCATGTCAGGCATACCACAACAATCTACTGCAACACCCAACTCAACTAAACCTAACTTAAGTGGGGATGAACCCGATATGCCAATGTTTGTATCAAGGATGGATGCATCCCCATCTCTACTGTCTTTGACAATCTCAACCATGGACATCCTCAAATCACTAGACACCACAGCTTGTGACTGTACAGAATCTGGTAAAGACTGTAGTTTCTCTAACTCCATGGTCACCTTAGTCAAATGAAACTATGACTCCTTGAAAGCCAATTGTGTACTCTCAAGAATCTCAAAAGTCACCTCAAGCTACTGAGTAAGCTCACTCACCTCATCTTCCTTGGCCAACAATGCATCATATGTTGTACTGCCCCACTCCATAAGATAATCTCTATCGGCTACCAACTGCATATAATTATGTCTCAAAATTTGAATAGCCTCCCATAAAGAGTGGAAATCTGTCAAGGAAAGATAACTGCCTCCTTGCTCATCACTAGTAGGAGAATCCCATCCATAAACTACTAACAATTGACGAACAACATCAAAATTTTGGCAAGCAATACCAATGTCTCGCTCACTAACTCTCAACTAACTAGACACATGATGGCATTGGCTAGACTGTATCCTAAAAACCTCCTCTAACACACTATCTAAAGGAGTATCCTCAAGGTTATCATTCTCTAGTGTATTACCATCCATATCATGTGAATCAACTCCAAAGCTCATATCAACATACGGAGTATCAAAAATTGTAGCACTGCTATCCAACTCCTCTGTACCAAAATAAACCACCAAGGAAACTAAGTCTTCAAAACTACCCATTGCATCCTCCTGGATGTCATCAATGCCAATATGATCCTAAGACTCATTTGTACACACTGCCAAATATCAAAGATCATCAACAGATTCCAAAAAAAATGGTCAACTAGATATATGAACAAAGCCCAACATTAGTGTATAAAAACTAATACCAACATTGGATAAGCTCCTGGCACAAGAAAAGACAACACTTTGCAATCTGTTAATCAAATCCATGATAGCACCCAAACAATCACTCCTACCAAAAAGTGTTAGAGATTTCCAATCAACTGAATCCCAAATGCCAATATAACAATCTCGAGTCCATATCCATAAACTATAATCAGTTGGTAACTTAAGAAAACTCCTCACCTGAGTAGTATGACCAATACCAACTAACTCCACATACCTGTCTGACATTGTCCCTGTATCCTAGATGTGAATGCAAGATGAACTCGCAACATTATCAATGACCACATATGATCTACCATTTGCAAAATGTTGAGTATCAGGAGTGTAAGATGAAACTAAACTCAACTCCATGTCATGCTTATCCCCATGTCTCTCCCAGTCTTGTAATGCCAATTGAGTATTCACCAAAGAAGCTTGAGTGTCCTCAAGCTCATGAGAAAGCCTGTCAACTTCCTCCTCCTTCCTCCCCAAGGCATCTAAATAGTCTCTGACAAGGCTAAGAAGATTGTCATGATCTGATAGAAGGTGTAAATAACTCAACTTTATCATTCCCATTCCTTCCCTAATCGCCTGTAAGTCAACACAAGAAGACTTTTCCTAAACTCCCTTATGTGTACCCTATAACTGAATCATCGAAATGTGATCCTCTATCATATCTCGCATCCTGTCATGACGAGATAATGAAGTCACAATACTATTTTTGTTCACCTTCAGCTGGCTGGACAAATCATGTGAAGTACTACCTACCTCAACCTCATGTGATGAAGCATCTAACTGTGCCTGGTACTCTTTCTTAGCAAAGTCATAAATGCTCAATGTCTTCTCATCTCTACTAGGTATCTAACCATCATGCACAAAAACATCCTCATAATCATCATCTAAATCCACTACCTCCTATGGAAAAGTAGAATTTGAGACCTCTGCCTAGCTATATGCTAGTTTCTCAAACTCCTCATGCAAGTTCTTGGTAATTATATCATCTGCCCTATGAGAAAATCTACCAAATAGAAATCCAATCAACTTATCCACCTTAACTAGGTCGGACAACATGTCATTCATCATACGGTGGTGCTCAACCAACTGTTTAGACATGTCATGGCTTATTTTCCTAAGTTTACTTGAATGTCCAAATAACCATCCTTTCTACTGTTCTGACTCTAGATATCAATTGTCCAAGATCGTGTCCTCTGTGACTCTGTACTATACATGTCCATTCTGGATAAAGTAGAGTGTAACTCCAATAGGTTATAACTTCTTCAAACATCAAGAACTAACATGCAATTGATTAGAAGTAGCATGCAACCATTGATTTTGACATGTAGCTGATTAGAAGCAACATGCAACCACCAAATTCACTAAGAACTAACATGCAAATGATTAGAAGTAGCATGCAACCATATATTTTGACATGCAGCTAATTAGAAGCAACATGCAACCACAAAATTCACCAAGAACTAACATGAAAATGATTAGAAGTAGCATGCAACCATAAATTTTGACATGTAGCTAATTAGAAGCAACATGCAACCATAAATTATGACATGCAAACTTCTACAAACCCTCAGGCTGGCAATATCATAGCTCTGATACCACTAAAATGTCCCTTTTCTGATTTTTTTATGATATTTCAAACCTCTAATCAGATCTTTAAGATCAAACAACCAATATTTCAAAGATCCACCAATTTCTCAATAAACCCCAAATCGGGTATGCTGAAAATAGTGCCAAAAACTTCACAAATTCACATATTATTAATAAATCTGAAAGTGGAAATTTTTTATAGAAATTTCAGCAGCATAACAGCCTACAAAATGACATTTCCAGATCTATATAACATTTACACAACAGCTCCCAAATGGAGGATAAAAATAATGCTCATCGGGCTCTTGAAAACAACATAGAATAGCCCAGAAACACCACAAAAACACTAAAAATCTATCACAAAATTATAATCATGACCAAATACATATATTCAGATCTATTTTAACATCTTAAAGTCTAAAATACAACAGCAACCCAAACTGATATGAAATATTCAACCAGAAACACCAAACTCTTACAAAAAACATAGCTGAAAACTCACAAATCTGCATTGTTCAGCACAAAGGCAAACTCTGCATGAGCATGCACATGGAATGGATTCAAACTCCCATCCTTAGCCTTCCTATAAATCTTCAAACTCCCATTCTTGGGTCTCCTTCTCCACAAGTTTGGCAGCCTCTGAAGAATAACAAAGAAATCAGCAAAAATCAAGTTCTGGAATGAGCCCAAAATGCCTCCAAACCCCTTAAAAGAGGGTATAACCCTAACTCACGTCCAAGAGGGGTTAATAAAACATATTTTAATTATAGTTTTCATTTATTAGTCCATTAGTTTCCAAAGATTATCCCCTTTTTCTAAAACTTCACCTTTTTGGGCCTGCCTGCCTTAGCAAAGATTATTATTTTTAATTATTTGAAAAGGGGACATAACACATTTCCACATTTTATTCTTTCTATTAATTCTATGAATCCTTTTCCTTTTACACAACATGGTTCATTTTTTTAAAGTTTAACACTTCCACCATCTTTTTATTCTAAATGTTCAAACTTAGTTTTTTCTGTAGTCATGTCATGAGAACAACCACTATCTATGATCCATGTATAATTTTTGCTAACGTGAGAAATAAGTTCCATCTTTTCATTTTTCTCATTATCAAATTCATCCTTAACAACAAGATAGACTACTTCATTATCATCACTATCAAAATCTTTAGCAATGTAACAAGATTTATTACCTTTGTCTTTGTAGTTCTTGAAATCATTCTTTTCTTTGAACCTATTATTTCTTCTCTCATCTTTATCTTCTTTGTTTGGAAATATTGCAACAATATGACCAACCTCTTCACATGAGAAAAAAATTGATGGAATTTTTCCTTTGAATTTTCCTTTCCCTTTTGATACTCTTTTTGCAAGAAGGGCTTCAATGAATTCAAGGTCTTCATATGTATCATCTTCTTCACTATCAACCTATTTTCCTTTTGAGTTTCCTCCTTTTCTACCAAGAGTTAGTTTGGCATTAAATGTAGATTCAAAATTTCTAGGAGACCATAGTTATCAAATTTATCCAATTCAAAGAAGTCAATCTTCCCACAAGTGCATCCAAGGTTATATCATTTTAGGATTACATCCCATCTCTTTAATTTTTAAAACTCTAATTACATAAATAGGAAGAAGAGTTGTTAGTACCTTGTTGACTAATGTTTCATTAGTTATTTTTCTTCTTGCAACTCTGATTGTAGTCACAATTTCTTTGATTATTTCATTGTATTGGACAATGTTCTAACCTTCTTTCATTTTGATTTGATCAAACTTGCCTCTTAAACTTTTTTCTTTGGCTCTTTGCACATTTTTATCACCTCCATAGACTCTCTATAGTTTTTCCCACATTTCATACATTGTTGGAAAATTTTTAACTTCATCAAATTCAGAATATTTGAGAGAGGAAGCTATATCAATCATCATTACACTACAACATTTGGTGTCAAATTGTGATGACAGTGTAATTTGTGGTGATTTTCATTTTTTTTTGCAATTTCCCCTAACACCATTGCAATATTGACATTGGTGTAATAATTAATACACCCTCATGAGCATAAACAAAAAAAAGAAAACACGACAAGCATTTTCCATTTGATTTTGATTGTGGAGAGCTGTGTGCGAAAGAGGTGGAATGAGCTAGGAATGAAAGAGATGTAGTGTTGTGAAAATTGTTGCGGCCCTTCTAATTAGTGTGTTTGGTTGATGTGCCCTCATGATCTCTACATTTCATTTTTGTGCCCTTACTTTGTGATTTCATTGTTGTGTCATGCCCTTGCTCTGCGATTTCATTGTCATGACGTGCCCTTGCTCTGTGATTTCATTGTCATGACATGCTATTTTGATCTATGTGCCCTTGCTCTATGATTTTCTTCTAGGATGAGAAGAGGTACATATGTAAATGTTCTTTTCGTTTCCTTCTAAACATGTATCTCTTTATATATTCAAAGAGATCTTTTTTAAGTTGCTTATTACATATTATCTACAAAATTAAAAAAATGATCCAACTGCATACATATTCCAAAATCCAAATAATAAATCAATAAAACTCACTCAACCTATACTATGTGACTTACCTCAAGATCTCGCACAAAAATAATGCAGACTAGGAAAAATGGGCAGAGTTCATAAGAAATTTTACAAAAACATATCATAGCATATATCTTTATATATTTAGAGAGAACTTTTTTAAGGTGCATATTATCTACACAATAAAAAAATGATCCAACTACATACATATTCCAAAATCTAAACAATAAAAAAATAAAACTCACTCAACCCATGCTAAGTGACTTACCTCAAAATCCTGTACAAAAAAATAATGTAGACCACAAAAAATGGGTAAAGTTTGCAAGAAATTTTACAAAAACATATCATAGTAGATATTAGAAAATAAATAAAATGGTTTTTTTACTATACACACTCTTCCTATTTTGTTGGATAGAAAAATAAATAAATTTGAAAGCATGAGAAATGAAATATTAGTTCAAATTTATCAACCCTAGACAACTCTTTTCTTAGCTCCACCGAACGCTAGGTGATCTTCTACTTCTAAGGTATACTCCATTTTTTGTTTTCCTAATCCTTTGATTTCCTTAGTCATTTTGGAGTATGGATGAGTTTTTACTCTCTATCTTATTGATGCTAATCAAGAAACACATTCACTCTAATAGTTTCCTTTGTAATAATAAAAACTAAATTCCACCATCAATAAAAAGAATTGTAATGATCTCAATGCTGAATGCAATTGATTCTTGAAAGGCATATGAGGATTAAATATTTTTTCTAATATAATCAAAGGAGAAATAGAATGTATTGTAGAACCAGAATCAGTGTGCAAAGAACATTAACAAATAAAGTAAACATTCACAAACCAAAAACTAAATTCACATATATGCTTAGACAAAGGAAGAAAACAAGAAGTGCAAAACTCACAAGAAAAAGCACTCCATGCTTTCTTGATTCTGTAGATGTGTCCTTTTGTTGTGGATGTATGCTCAAGATGCTCAAAAGCTGCTTCAATGGAGATGGGTAATGGAAAATTGGTAGCTTTGTGAGCTCTCAATTTGGCATTATAAGGGTAATATTGATGGCTTTGGTTCTCAAAATAGCATGGTAACTTTAGCTCAAAGATTGTTGATGAAATGGCTTGGGATGGGATTCAATTTATAGGCTAAGGGGTAGAGGGATGGAGGGCTTAGATGCAAGGATGGATGAAGGCTTAAGGAGGGCTAAGATGCACTCAAAGGGGAGCACATGGATTGTGCTTGTTTAGCACCAATGGGAAGGTGACACTTGTCACAAGGAGGATGAGTGTGAGAGGGTAGGGTTAAGGGTTGGTTAAGGGCATGATGAGTGCGGTTGAGTATGTAAGAGGGATGTAAGAGGAATGAGTGTGGAAGAGGGAAGAGTGTGGAAGATGGGTGTAAGAGTCATGAGTGGGCTTGTAAGAGTCTTTATGTTTTGTAAGAGCACTCATGACTTAGTGGTTGGGTTTTTTTGAGGTGAGACTTTGGTTTGGATTAGGAAAGTCTTAAACTTGTTTAAAGAATGTGACAAAATTAGGGGGTGGATTAGGCTTGGGTTTAGGATTAGATTAGGGATGTTAGAGATGTGCAAGTGGATGGCATTAATGAGGGTGGGTGAGTTAGTGGCTAAGCTTGGTTAGTATGGGTGGATGGGGTGGATTAGGCTAAATGGAGGATTAGAGATAGGTTAGGGGTTTTTGAATTTGAGGATTTCATTTATCAAATAGATTTATTTAATAAATGGGGATTTTTGGAATTAGATAGAAGAATAGGATTTAATTGATAAATAATAGATTATTTGATTTATCAATTAGGACTATAGATGATTAATTAAATTAATCAACTAGGGGATGACAAAGGATTAATTAAATAGAAATTTAATTAATAATTCCTTTTTAGATAACTAAATAGGATTACTAAAATAGTGTAATCAAATAGGCATATGAGGATTAAATATTTTTTCTAATATAATCAAAGGAGAAATAGAATGTACCTAGATGACATTTGAGATAAGATAAGGCTTAGAGTGCTCATGGGTTGAGCACTATAATCCAAATTCTTATATGATTATCTGAAACAAAGAGATCTAATGGTAGCATCTTTTGAATTGGGTGTGCATGAATATCCACTATGTCTATGAATAGAAATTTTAGGAGTTCTTTGTGCTTATCCTGATGCTACTTGGATAGAAAACATGGTATGCCCAATTTATGGGGATTACTTCCCAAATTAAAAAAAGAAAAAGGTTATTGAGTAACAAAAAGTTTGTATAGTAAAAACAAGGCTATTGATTTTGGTGTGGACAAACGAAATACATAGAATAATATTACATTTTAAATAAGGTTGTATTTGATATTATTTAATTCATAATTATATACTGCTACTAATCATGATGATGATGCTTCTACTGATCATGATCATGATGATTGGGAGGAAGAGGATGATGATGATGATGATGAAAATGATGATGATTAGGATAGTGGTGGTGACAATGTTGTCGATGACGACGATCTTGATGATGGGATGGATGAAGAATAATATCAATGTATATACAATCAAACATTTTCTACTTGATTTTTGATTTCTAAATTATTAATAAAAGTAAAAATTTTCAATTTAATTTGGTGTAGTAATACAAATTTAACTATAATATGTGTTGGGATTAAGAAAACATCTTGTATTGCAGTTCTAGGGGATGCAAATGATGAGCATTTTTGAGGTCAAATTTGGTAGGCAAGATGATGTGGTTGGACAAGATAAAGAGCACTAAAATGTTCTTGAAAATATTTAAAGTCTCAATTTTTAAATATTGAGACCAAGTGAAGGTCAACATTAACCTATGATTGTATGACAACTAACTATGTGAATCTCTTGGTTTTAGGCAATGCAGAAGGATGCCATAGTTAAACTCATTTATTTATGAAATTTAGTCACAGTGTATGAAGTATTTGAAAGAGTGGATTTCTATGGGATCTCCTCAAATTATTCCTTTCCAAGGTATTCTATGGTTTTTATTTATTTGCTAGGTTTATATATGATATCTACTGATTTAAATTTTGAATTTTACTTTCAAAATACTTTGGTTAAATTATAATTTATATATGAATATTTTAGTTACTATTTCCAAATGCCAAGTTCACCTTTTTATAATAATATTTTATGATATTTCATGCTTTTTTGCTGGTCAATTTGTAGGCCATTCCCAAATGCAAATTAATATCATTGAAATTTTTGCTATCCTTGCACAATAGTCAAAATCACAATGTTTTGTAGATTTGAAACCTCATATTCAATGAATTGCAGATGGAGACATTTCTCCCATCCTTGATGTTCTTCCTATCACTGAATTTATTACGAGGTACAATCTGACATCTATCTTTAATATAGTAAAGTATAGTATGGTCTCTTCTCTATATCCATACTTTTATTTCTCTTAAGAGGTTTGAATTTTGTTTAGTTCAAGGACATCAAAGGGAGATCATAACATGTTGCTGACTAATGTAGATGATGTAGAAAGAAAATATTTCTTCTTCGATCATCTAGGGGCTTTGAGGAATTAGTAAGTTCTATGAATTCTTCACTTCATCAAGTATCATTATAATATTAGTTTTAGATTTAGTTGTGTACATTCAATAATTTATAATTACTATATTTTTTTTTAATGATCTGATACCAAAGATTTTTTTTTTAATTCCTAGTGTTGGCTTTTTGATCAACATGATTTTGGATGAAGACAATGTTTCTTTTTTAACTCCCCTCCTTACGTTTTCTAGCAATATCTTAGATCACTTTCAATGAAAACAGATCATATTTGCATCTTTGATCTTTCTCAAGTGTTTTTAATCAACATTTTAGATCATTTTAAATGAACAAAGATCATGTTTACATCTTTTTCTTTTCATTAAGTCTCTGTTGCTTTTCATCAAGACCATGTTCACAGAGTCTCCACTCCTTTTTGATTCTATATCAGCAATATAAGAATGAAGAGGGGAAACAAAAAGACACACAAAAGCTTATATATCAAAATAAACCATTACATTGATTGAGCATC
Organism: Cupressus sempervirens; assembly: GCA_028749045.1. NCBI lineage: Eukaryota > Viridiplantae > Streptophyta > Pinopsida > Cupressales > Cupressaceae > Cupressus > Cupressus sempervirens. The sequence continues at coordinate 734,557,207 of CM053786.1, forward strand.
TAAGTGAGCTTTAGTTCTTACATTCTATAACTTTGTTACCAATTTATACATTCAACTTATAAAATTCCATTCATAGATTCTATCTATAGAGTACATAAAAAAATTTATATAGAAAATATGGAGGGGACTAAATTCCCATAAAGTATGTCAGATTGCAGATGTGACGGTGGATAGAAAATATGAAATTCACTTGGACCACTGAAGATCATAGCTACTATATATCAATTTAGAATAATCATTCTACTATATATAAAACTTCCATAATAGAGCTAAAAATACAATAAAGACTTTTGATCACTAGAACAAGACTATTCAACATAAAGATTGATGCAAGGAGGAGGTGTTATACTTGTTATTACCAAAAATCTCTAACTAGACTTCTTCCAAACCTACCAAACACATTCCATCAGTCCCTCAAGACTCTTCCAATGCTAGAGACTATGTAGTTCGACTATTCTTCATGCCATACTCAACTATTCCAAATATCTATACCTAAACCTTCACTAACTCCAACCAACTATCTCTCACAACACACAAAACCTCCACTACCTTACACCCTCTAGGATATTTCAAAACACCATACCTCGAAACTACTTCCAAAGGCTTAGCTCATTGCTAATAAAAATATTTCAACCATGCATAAGGTTCTACACACCTTGGTGGGCTTCAAACTTTAATTCTTACAAAAAGACCTAATGAGGGCTCTTCCTTGTAGCCCTACCTTGGGATTTAGGTAAGAAATAAAAATTTTCCAAACATCTACCAAAACTAAAGGTAGATTCAACTCTCTCCAATTCCAAAATCTTAGGTTCTAACTTGTTCATTAAGGCACATAACTTGTAGGCCCTAATCTAGGCTAATAGGCCTAAAACCCATATTTGAACTACCAACTCACCAAACTCTCAAAGAATCCTAACAAATGAACTTGCATATGAATTTACCTTACCAAAAGCTTTTCAAATTCCAACTTGTGAACTCCTAGCTATTGAGGAGATAATTAAACCTTCAAACCCTTGCCTTCAATGAGGGTTTCATGGTTATTTAAAGAAACCAATCTCAAACCTCCATCATCTTCACTACAAAACCCTCCATTGGATTCTCCAACATCCCATGAGTGGATACAAACCTTCTAACATGAAACTCTAGACAACTTCTATCATGTTTTTCCAAAATGTTGTTTTACTATATTACACATTCAACAATAGGAACCTGCTAATTCTTGGCCATCTCCAATACAAGAAACAAGGTTTTTGTGTTAAAATATTAGATAGAAATCAAAAGAAACCAAGAACACATTCTCAACTCCCTTAACTCCATTCAATGGTAATATGTAGTTCAAGAGGTATTTCACTCTGACAAGGTACATAATTTACTATCTAAAATAGTGAACAATGAGAACTTTAGCAAAATCCAATGATGTTATGCACACCTATAAAATCAAAAAATATTCAAAACTTCATTACTGCATATAAGGAGCTCAAGAATCACCATAGCCACAAGATATGAGAGAAGATACAAGGAATATAATTCAAACAATAGTACATCAGTAGAATTTCACAAAATAACTGATTTATTATACAAGATTACACACCATGTTTTTTTCATCTTTCTTCTCCACATCTCATCTCTCTATATCTTCCACCAAAGATTACATTTTTTTATACAAAAACATGACCTTTCTTCTCCTCTAGGGCTCATCCAAGATGGATGACCTTCTATCTCCCCAAAACTTTTCATCTTGCAAAAATGTTGACAACAACTTTTTTTGACAATTTTACATTTTTTTTTGCACATTTTCTATTTTAAGATTTCAAATTCTTTTTTGGAACCATAAATAGGTCAAAAAGATTATAATGACCTTTTAACACTACACCTATGGCCTTACTTGGCATTTTCCACATTTAGACTCTCTTTGACCCACATTGCATAAAACATGAACTTGGTCAACATGACCTTAATTGAACACTTAATAACATGAATTGAAACAACTAATGCACTAACCTATGAAGACTCAAAAAAATACTAATTATGACTCCAAATTCCAAGGAGATGGTCAAGGTGCTCTTGCACCAAAGGTATAGAAAACTTTCCCAAACATGAAAAATGGAAAGAAATGTTAGTCATAATAGAAACAAAGGTAAATGAGAAGAGAAATAGAGCAAAAATAAAGGCAAATTCAAGGAAACCCAATAGCTTTTTTGGCAAACACTTATATTCATCAACACCCTATCACAACACTATCTAGCCACCTTCCACAAAACTTGTGGTCCCCACTGAATTCAGTGGCAGAGAACGTTATCACAATTTTGTATATTTGTTATTTGCAATCTCACTGGAGATTATAAAGTGTGTAGACCTATATTTACAATTATTCACAATGTTTGAAATTTGAATCATGAATGGAGGGTATAGGTGTCATGGTGTTTGACAGATGTCTATTTGGGAGGTTTCTAAAATGTATTGTCACTTCTTTCTTTGAACTTTTGAATGCATGCACCAGGTGTTGGGAATATTACACCATTCTCATAGTTATTTTAAGGTTAAATAGAATTTTTTTTTTGAGTTGTTGAAACAATTCATAAATTAGGGAGTTCTTTTAGGGTGGTTCCTATAATATAGGATCTGAAAAAGAAAAGCATTATGTTTATTCTTATTATATAGAGACAAAAGATCAAAGTGTGGTATTATTTGTGTAAAATCTTGGCATGCTTCCATAATTCTACCCAAAGTCTCACATGGTATCAGCATAGAAAAATTATTCCAAGAGAAAAATGAAATCAGATAATTTTGGGAGATCTGAGTTGAAGAAGATTTAGACTATTATGGAGAGGCCTCTAATTTAGATAGTTATGGAGTACACTATGGATCACTCTATTTCATGTTCACATGAAAGAGGTCCTTTTTTCTAGATGAAGATTTTATTGCACAAATCTTATGAGACATGCTACATGCAATTTGTATCTGCCACTAAAGCAAAAACCTATTCATACCCTACTGTATATTGTATTTGTGTATGTCTATATTGCCTTTGTACTACATTCTAATTAATTTTTGTGATCTAACTTCAATTAACCTCTTTTGAATATTATTTTGATCTATTTTCTATTCAATGAGCCTTGTCCACAAGATACTAATTCAGAGATTGCTTGTAGAGCTCAAATCTTAACAACCATAGGGAAAGCCACACCAATAGAAGTTGCAACCAAAACCATATGAGAAAGATGAACCTCCAAGCAAGAGATGAGCAAGGAAGACACACATCCCCTATTGAAACACCAATAGACAAATTGGGTCAACAAAAGAAAAGGAGCTCTAGTGATACCATCAACAACAAGAAGAACTCGAACTGTGATAGAAACAACTAGAACCATCACAAAGGGTTCTTGCATCATGTGATCTTCTACATAATGTTGTGAGTTATTGAGCATGATTTTAAGATCATACTCACAATATGTTAGCATAGATTATTTAGAGGCAAGTGATTCTTGGCAAACACTCCACAAAATCACATTCATTGCTCATTGATTTTACGGGATACTTATATAATGCTATGTATTAAATACTTTCTATTGAAATCAGCTATTATAAAAAGATAATAAAACACATGGATTTAGAAAAAAATATTTAACATAGACCTTGTGCAATTGAGGAAGTTTGCAATATTAGGTAGACCTGTAGGAGAGAAAATGGAGTGTGCTTCAAAAGGACCTTTGAGCTACATGAATGAAGTTGCACCACATTGAAAGGACCTTATAAAAGAAATGTTAAGACATAAAAAGGCATAGTAAATTCCTTGGGAGATGTGTAGATAAGTAAATACAACACAATATCTCATCATGTGTCAAGACATGAGATATACCATTGAATGATACCACAAGGAAAACATCTAAAGAACATGTTAAAAAATTATAATTTGTTCTTCTTTATTAGAAATAGATTTTACTATGTTGATCACATGCATACGTTGTTTAGCATAGGTCATGTAGTGTCCTCTTTGGCCCCTCTCATAGAGATTGTGTTTGACATTCTCCTAAGTTGGTTGATTGATATTGCATCTACTCAAGCATTTTACAGATAGTGTTGCATTTACATTTCCTTTTTATACTACTGTAGATAAGAAGCTCAACATTGTGATTATTTCTCCATGTAGGAAGTCATGGATTCAACATACATTTTGTGTGAAATATTAGTTTATTGAGGACTTGACATGAAATCAGGAAGACCACCATGAAAAGGCCACTTGGAGACATTCGGCGAAGGTCCACCTATTTCCATGTGAAGTCCTTAATAAACTAATGTTGCACACAAAATGTATGTTTAATCCACAACTTCCCTCAAGGAGAAATAATCACAACATTGGCCTTCTTATGTATACTAATATAAAAAGGAAATAGAAATGCAACACTACTATGAAATGCTTTAGCAAAAGCAATATCATTCATACAACTTAGAATAATGTCAAATATAATCTCTATGAGAGGGACCAAAGAGGAAACTGCATGACCTATGCTAAATATGTACATGTGTGATCAACATAGTAAAATGTATTTCTAACAAAAAGGAACTAAAAAAAATTAAAAAAATCAGCAGGTCATCACAATTGTGATGGTCAAGTTTGACAAAATGCCATTGAAACAAGAGCACTATCATCACATATCCATCATATTTGTGACAAACAAAGACAACAAAGAGTTGTTGCACCCACGATACTGCTATCACATACCATCACGGTTAGATGACCATTCTGACACTTGATTATTAGGTATACAACATGATCCTCACTATTATAATGAAAAAGTGAAATTGTTTGATTTCATAATTGTGACATCAGCTTGTCACAATTATGAAAATGTCATGATGACCTGTTGGCCCTACATTCTACCAAATTATGATGCTAACTTGTCACAATTACGAAAATGTCATAGTGACCTATTGACCTTGCCTTCTTCCAAATTGAAATAAATTTTGGCATCTTAATTACGACATATGAGGTTTTCATTGCAATGTCTGATGCATAAATTCTGATGCCCATCCAACTGGAGCAAATTCTTGGCATCGTCGCTTGGGTGATAGTTAGTTGTCACAATTCAAGTCCAAATGTCATAGTTTTTTTTTTATGATCTTTTGCCTCTTTCATTTTTTCCATAGTCATAGGTTTAGGTGGTGACGCATATCTATTTTCCAAGTAGAATAGACCAGTATCTCCAATGCTTGAAAGGTGTTGCTTCATCAATTCTTACCATGTTGAAAAGTTTTCTCTAATAAGCTTCAGAATATCCCTTCTGTATAACATCTTGGTATTTAGCTTAGATCCTTGAAACCTTTCCTACAAGCACCAAATGGTCTGGTACCAATTGTTGGAAATGAAGAGAGTAACTAATAGGGGAGGGGTGAATCAGTTACTCCAACAACAATTCATTTTCCCTAGATTCCAAATCAAATTCTTCACTGGTAATTAAATACTTTATCTAGCTTGGTTAAAAATAAGTATGTTGAACTTGGTTAACAAAGAAATCTTATGTTTGTTAAACTATTTTAACCTTTAGTAACTTAGTTACAAAAACATAAAGCTTAAAGTAAATAACATGACCACAGATGATACCAACATTTAACATGGAAACCCAATTTAGGAAACCACCATGCAACTAGTTACAATACTTTTCACTCTTATGAAGTGAGCTCTGTTAGGAGCCAACATTGTTAAAGGTTACAATACATACTATTAAGCATGAACTTTTTAGAGGATTTAGTTCACCCTATTTTGAGTGACTTGGTTAGAGGTCTTCAAATACTTCAATCTTTAAATGTCACCTTTCTAGAGGATTTACAATCTGACTATTAGTTCAACTCTATTAAGATATTTCTTCACCACTACAATGGTTAGAAGGTAACATTAATTTGAACTTATTTTTGAATCAACTTAATTTTTAGATTTAGATCTTTGTTCTAGCTTGACCTTTGGATACTTACTAATCAAAATATTTTTTTTTCTTATCTTTCACACTTTCTTTCTCTACCTTTTCCTTTGATCAAATCTTCATTTTATTCCTCATATTCTCTTTCTTTCCTTCTCCTCACTACTTGAACTTTCTTATATATAATAGGATTTGTCAAGTTGGCTTGAATACCCTTTCAAATAATAATTAAACATCAAAATAGTCAGCCTCAATTAGTTAATTATTAAAGTAAGTGTATTCTACTAACACTTGGTCAATATTGTGATTGATCACTCAGTTAACACTGGAAGTCCTTTGATGCTTGACTACTCAGTTAATACTAGAGGTCTTTCGATGCTTGACCACTTGGTTAATATTGGAGGTTGGATATCCTTTATTTCTTGACTTCTTGATTAACAATGAATCCTTTTCATTACCCTACTACTTGGTTGATATTTAATATGATTAGTTAATACTAAAAGTTCTTCATTTATTGGTTAATATTAACATTTGTGTAATGTCAATCAAAACATACAATTTGAAGAATTGTTTCCAAAAATTCCCTCCTTCTCTCTTTTACGAATTTTGGGATGTGGTCTAGTATGATGTAACTAAAGTTCCCATAGACTTCTTTAATACTAGGAAGCTAATTATGAATCTTAATAAGACTTATATTTTTCCTTTTCCAAAGGTCCAAGATCCAAAGACTATGTCTAATTTCATACTTTTATGTATTTGCAACATAATTAATAAAATCTTCTCAAAAGTGTTGGTTAATAGGATGAAAGCTCTCCTAGACAAATTCATCAACCCTTTCTAGAAAGGATTTGTGCTAGTGATGTATCATGGATGGATGGACCTCCAAGAGTTTTGTCCTTAACCATCAAGAAAGAATAAACACATAAAAGGAAAAATAAGAAATAGAGAGAACAATGTCAAACCAACCTTATTCAATAAAAAAACAAATTATATCTAGTTGGCGACTTGCTTTCTAACATGCCAAGCTAAGTAAACCTAATTTTTTGGTAACTTTAGAGATTGATCCTGGATCCAATATTCATAATAATTTATATCACCTAATATATTATTAATTTCTTACTAATCCTCTATCATAACTCTTTATTGAAAAATATATTATCCTAAATATAAATACACGCATTTGATTATTCATCTAAATCAACTATAAAAAACTAATTAGTATATAATACAAGAATGAACCATATTTTATAACACTTATAGGACTTAGAATCTATCAATTAATAAAATTTCACATTACTCCTTAAACAATGTATAAAACATTAATATCACATATACTTCTTAGCAACTAGATTTATGAAGTCATATAAATAACACTTTCACCAAAATAGGAAACATACATTTATCATTTTGATAAATATATGTCTCTTAAGTCATTATGAGGTATAACCATATTTACATATCTAATTATTCATGGCTAAGTGATTCAGTGCAAGGTAGGAGAGTACCCAAAGGAAATTTCCTAGCCCCCAATAAATAACCACATAACAAAAACATAATAATAATGCAAGATCTGATATTAAATCACAACTCTTTATTCATAAAATAACTGATTACATCCAATGTGTCAGGTTGTAAGGACTTCCCAGTTATGGCCAAATATAAAGAAAGTAATAGGTTTGAAAGAACCCTCAATAGGTTTGAAAGAACCCTCAAGATCCAATGTAAAACCTAGCTATTCTAGATCCACACTATAGTAGAAACCTCCAAGGAAGATCCAACTAGTACTCGTAAGCCCACCAAGCAATCTCCTTGTTTCCCAACCCTTAACTACTCACCCTTCTCAAAATTTGCTCCTCTACCATCTCCTCTTCTCCAAGATGGATGAATAATGACTAAAGACTTCACAATACCCCCCACTTATACCCAACTAAGCCACAAGTCAGCCTAGTAAGCTACAAATTAAATAACCCTTAGATTAAATACTTGAAGAGCCACAAGTCAACCTCCAATAGAAATCAATTACCAAATTCCTTTAAAGGCTTACAACACTTATTAAATACATCAAAAAAAATTATGCAAGACCTAAATAGGTCCACTCAACTCCACAAAAATCCCTTAATCATGCCAGATAGCCAACTACCCCTAGATGCTCTTGCATTAGACTCCCCAGGTGAAAAAATAAAATTGTGTCACACATTTTGATGCCCAATAAAAAAATCCACAAACATCTTCATCTTCACCAAAGGCTTTACCTCCAAAAGGAACAAGAAAACTAACATGCAAATCATCCATATCTGCATTTCTTTTTCAAAAATAGAATATCAACCATCTAATCAACATGCTCATTCCCAAGAATAAACTAAACATAATGCTTCATCAACAAATCCTTATCCACATCAACAACTAGTAAATCTACACCAACAACAAAAAACTCCATATTAGAAACAATATGTAGATCTCCATCATCACATTCCAAAATCAAAACAAGATGCTCTACAACCTCCATGTCAGACTCAACCAACTAATCATGAAAACCAATCTCCATCCCAACATCAAAAAGGTTAGAAATATCCTCAGCAATAGCCTCTAGTTTCTTTGTAGGTTTTGTATTAGGCTCCACAAATTGATCAACAAAACCAAAATCTTCCACCTCAACCTTGAGATGCCATCTTCTCTCTCGAATAGGTCTTCTAATCCACTAGACAACTCTCTTCTAGATTGGTAGAATCCAACTCCATAAATCTCTACAAAACTCAACCATCCCTTCTTAACTCAATCAACCAAACTAGTTTCAAACCAAGCAGACATCTCTAAAAGCCTCTTCTCCACCACATCACAAAGATTCACAATCACCTTAGGGTCCAATCCTCTTAGATCCATCTTTCAAGACCTTCCTCAACCCTCTACAAAAAATCACCAATAGATCAATCTTCTTGAACAAGATGAACCTTTCTTCTTCACAATCATAGATCCATTTACATGTCCTCCCAAGGTCCTAGTGCAAAATACCTCAACTTTAGTGATCTATCTATATGCTTAGGAATGACCTTCACTCTGATACCAGTTTATGTAGTGCAAGGTAGGATAATCTCGAAAGGAGATGTCCTATCCCCCAACAAATAACCATACAATAGAAACACAATAATAATGCAAGATCTGATATTAAATCACAACTTTTTATTCATAAAATAGCGAATTACATGCAATGTTCTAGGCTGTAAGGCCTTCCTAGTTACAACCAAATACAAAGAAAGTAATAGTTCAGAAAGATCCCTCAAGGTCCAATCCAAACCCTAGCTAGTCCAGATCTACACTTTGGTAGAAACCTCCAAGGAATATCCAACAGTTACTCATAATCCCACTAAGTGATCTCCTTGTTTCCCAAGCCTGGACTGCTTGCCCTTCTAAAAAATTTCTAATCTACCACCTCCTCTTCTCCAAGATGGATGAATAATGACTAAAGACTTCTCCCTACTTATACCCAACTAAGCCACAAGTCAACCTAGTAAGCTACAAATTAATTAAACTTACATTAAATACTTGAAGAACCACAAGTTAGCCTCCAAAAAAAATTAAAACCAAATTACTTTAAAGGCCTACAACACTTATTAAATACATAAAAAATAATTAACCAACACCCAAATAGGTCCACTCAACTCCACCAGAATCCCTTAATCATGTAGGATAACCAACTACCCCAGGATGCTCCTACATCACTAAGTAACACAATTTGTCTATTGGAATATTCAAATGGGAAGAGTAATTTTGAGAGGGCGGGGGGTAAGGGGTGTGAATCAGAAGTAACCCACTTTAACCTTTTCTAATCCTTTAAAACAAATAACTAAAAGCAAACTACATGCATGTAAACATATCAAATAAACATAAAGAAAAAACATGCATCAACACATATAGCACTAGAATTTGGTAAGCTAGAAAGCCTCTAGGAATAAGAAGGTAAAACTAGGGTGGGGATGATACCCACAAAATCACTGTAGCAATAATTGTTTAACCACTTATGATGGTCTTCCTATTAAAGGCTTTACACTATGTCAATAGTGACTAGGTTAAAGGATTTAAAGCACTTTACATGAAGTTTCACCCTATTAAATGATTTAATCTCCTCTTCAAAGGATCTAAAAAATAACTATTAAGCTAACCTATCATCATAGGATTTTCACTATCTAATACAATTGCTATAGAGTATTAGAAATCTTTGACTTGATTGCTTACAATATTCAATTGCTGATTTTAGGCATTGGTTCTACTCATTTTGATGTGATCCTTGCTTGATCTGATATCTGAACATAGCCCTTGTTCTATTCTGACCAATTGGATATGTAACTGCTGCTCAATTCACTAAGTCTTTGATACCCCTACTGCTTTCCCTGTTCTGCAATTTTGCTATCTACTTAGCAACTTCCTTGGCAGCTCCTTCAGCAACTCCTTTTTTTCATCTCAAAATTATGGGGCCTAAGCCTCCTTATAAAGAATTCATATACTTAGGGTTAGGTATGGATCTACAATCCATATTGAATCTTTAATTCCTGCCCATTCCTTGCACTTTTCTTAATTGTTGCATGCCTTCTCCATTTTTCTTATTGGCAGCATGTTGATTGCATAGGAAATGAAAAGGATTCATTCTTATCTTTAATATCCTTTGAGATTATTTTATGTTGGCTCAAAAAATGGTCTACATCTAAGTTTGTGAAGGTAGAAACTTATATGTTGATTTTGTGTTACTCAGCACATATTGGATTACTGGTGCTCATCACATGTTTCATCCTAGTTTTCTCAGTGCCTATTACATTCTATCTTGATTGGCACATGCATAGTTCTCACTCACTCGGCACATGTAGAGTTCTAACTTTCTTGGCATCAACTATGACTCGACACTTATATATCACTTGGCACCTATTGGAATTCTAGCTCCACACATGTAGTGTACTTGGCTTTTATGTAGAAAGTGGTTAAGTGTGTTGATACTAAAATGTCAAAACCATTCTGAGACCAACAATCTCCCCCTTTGACATGACTATCAAAAAAACTTAACTAAGCATTATCTATCTGACCTTATTAGTACATTATCCAATCTTAAAGTTCTTATTACTCCCCCTAAGCTGATTGTGTCATTTTGGTCCTGTAACCAAAATTCTTGTGCTAGTGTATCTGATACTCTTTGTCTTTGCCCTATTTTTGTTTCCTGTGCCTGCTTGCTAAGCTATTCTTGTCTATTCTATCTACTTTGTCTATACTTGCAAGTTTTATTCATATCTCCTCCAAAACATTATTTCTCTCTCTCACACTATATCTTATCTATTATCTCTCCTTGTTTGGCTATCTACAATCTTTCCCTTTTATTCTCCAAAAGAATGAATGAAATAATGTAATCAAAATGTTTGGTATTCTCCCCCTTAGTTATATCTTCCTTTTATTCATATCTCCCCTAAAACATTATTTCTCTCTCACACTAGATCTTATCTCTTATCTCTCCTTGTTTGTCTATCTACAATATTTCCCCTTTATTCTCCAAAATAATGAATGAAAGAATGTAATCAAAATGCTTGGTATTCTCCCTCTTAGTTATATCTTCCTTATTATTTCTCCCAAAATATTATATATATATATATATATATATATATATATATATATATATATATATATATATATATGTATATATATATATATGTATGTATATATATATATATATATATATATATATATGTATATATATATATATGTGTGTGTATATATATATATATATGTATATATATATATATATGTATATATATATATATAATCTCCCTTATTGTTATTTCTCCCCTTTTTTGACAATTATGTCAAAGGGTTCTAAGGGGTAATACCATGTCTAGCCAAAAATGTACTATTTACCTCCATTATCATCTTGAAAGTTGCATCCCAATTCTCCAAAGCAATTTTTAGTGACTTATGCTGGATGGTAGTCTCTGCAGCAAGATGTATAAGCCCATCAAGTGTATAAAGAATAGGATATTTCTTGAGAACATTCTTTGCATAGGCTTTCTCTTTGTGCAGGACCTCCAAACGTGGGGTTATGGAGGACTATATATGCATCAATTTGGCCTTTATATTGGCCTCTTCACTTGCTAATGCAACTAATTCCTTTTGAGTGTGAAGAAATTGAGAAAAATGTTTCTCACTTTAAGCTGGATCTCTTGGTAATTGCATGCTATAAATCTTAAGATTTCTCTCCAAACTCAATATCCTCTAGCCTGTCTCTTGTGTGAAATTGGAAAAATCACACAACTTTTTGTACAGTGAAAAAATGTTCTCAAGTATAGTTTTGACCTTTTCAATTTTCCTTACTAATTCTACCTGTGTAAGTGCTATACAACTTGATATTTTCTCATTTACCTTTCCCTAAAATTTCCTTTCAGACCACTCCATAAGTTTAACATATGTGTCTTGGTCTTCGCTTGTCACCTGGTCAACTATATTTGATAATTGTTCCATTATTGGTTTTGACTCATTTGGTGACTGCAAGCTGGAGGAATACATAAAGATGTCCTTTATTTCAAGTAGTGCTTGCTTATGGTTATAGTCCTTTCTAAGTATTTCTTGTCTTCTCCTTCTATTTAATGCATCTTGCATCTTTGTAATCTTCTCAATGGTGATAGTCTTTGAGTCATAGGCAGGGATGACTATCTCTTCATCTAACTTAAGGTTTCCATAATAGAGTACCCTAGAAACCTTTGTAGATCTTGAGCTTGGTGTAGAGATTTTCAATGATATCATCTCAGTGCTTGGCTTCTGAAGAGTTTGTGTAGGAGTGCCTATTTTTGGTAACTCTACCAATATTTGGATTGCAGCCTGCTCCTCTTCCTTTGATGTATCCATATTTTCCACATCAGACTTCCCTTGATCAATCACAACAATTTGTGGAGTACCTATTACCTGTACTATAGAATCAGATGTAGAAATCTATCATATTGGCCCTATTGTTGTATCCTCCCTTCTTTTGTATTGGGCTTCTAAATGGTATCACCTACTCCTTCCCTTTTTCTTCTTGCTACTGTTGCTCAACTATTGCCATTACATGTCCCTTTTGTGTTTCCTCCTCTCCTTTCTCCTTATCCTCTTCCTCTTTCTTCCTTTCTTCTCTTCATCTCCTTTCTTCTCTTCTTCTCCTTTCTTCTCTTCATCTCCTTTCTTCTCTTCATCCACTGCTTTGGGTTCCTTTTCCTTCTCACTGGCTTTAGCCTTATTTTCTTCTTCATCTTTTTCATTAGTCAATTTGTATATTGACTTCCACAATTCTATAGACTTATTCACTACATCTTCAATTTTATTTTGTAGAATACTAAAGGTTCTATATTTTGGTGCAAATTTGCCACCATGTTTCTTAGTAGCCTTAGTAATTTGACATATTGTTAGATTAGGTATCACTTGTGCCAGTGTTCATTCTCTGATTTCCTTCTCCATCTTGAGACACTAGTGCCATTTGTTTTCAAGTACCTCATATAATTCCCTAGGCATGGTATTGTCTAGCTCTAGAGGTGTTTTCTCTAACTCTGCCATCATGGCATACACTGATTCCTCTATCTTATTTTGGTACTCTCTACTTAACTTATTAAAATCAACACTTTTCTAATCATTCAAATCTGCATTCTTAATATTTTCACAAATTTTATCTATAGCAGATTTGGGAGAATGGCTTACCAGTCAAAATTGGCTGATATATTGTATCTCAGTCTTCTCCTCCTTATCAAAATCTGGTTGTGCTACATATTTTATTCCTTTCTTCTACACTTCACTAGTTTGTTTAGTGGCCTTCTTCTTCTCTTTTATTTCCTCCTTGGCCTTTTATGTGGATGCTCTTATGGTAGCTCTAGTTACAGGTGTATTTGGTTTGGCTTGTGTAGGCTTGGTTACCTTTGTGGGTTTGGGCTAAGCTAGAGGCTAAGTTTTAGCCTTTCTCTTCTTTTTCTTAGCTTGTGTTGGTGCTTCTTTAGCTTCTTCTTCCTCTGCACCTTCCTCCTTATCTTCTCCTAAGCCTTCGGTTAACTCCATTGGGCCTTGCCCCTATTCATCTTCTTCTTCTTCCTCTTCAGCATTAGCTGCCCCTTCAATTTCTGCACCAAATTTCTTCTTTATTTTCTTTACTAGTTTATCTTTCCTTTTGATTATAGAGGCTGTCTTCAACTCTATTTCTACCTTGGAATTGAAAGCATCATAAGTACCAAAGGGTTTTGTAGCTTTATCTATGTCTTTTGTAAGTAATGCAGTGATTACTACTGATGCTTCATACACATCTAGTTCATAACCTAATGGCCTTAGCCATCTCACCCTTGGAACTGCTGCTTGCATGTAGGTGTAATCAATATCAACTAAGAAGTATATGGCATTAACATTTTGTTCCACTAAGGAAACTGGTATTCTCAATCTTTATTTCATGGATTTCTAAAAATCTTCAAAGTAGCTTGTCATCTGTGCTTCAAAGTTGTCACCCATTTGATCAATATACTCGTTGATTTGAGTAATTGTAGTTTTGTTTGGATTCCATTTTACCTTTCCAATTGAAGAAAATTCTGCAATGACACAGTAAAATATGCAAACAAGGACTGAACCAAACTTATATTGAGCTCCTTTTGACCTTCTTATTGCTCCTAGGTTCTCATTTATCTGTTGTAGCATCAATTCTGCCAGATCATATGTATAATCTTTCTTCACAAGCTTGTAAGCTAAATCAATGACTATACATGGAACACTATTCAATCCTCTAGATTGGTAGAATTTGTGAGAAATGATTCTCACAGTAAACTCTAGAAGGGGATTTGCAATTGTGTCAATGGTCATGCCCCTTTTATTCCATTTAGCCCCTGTGTTCTTTTTAATGGCTTCCTTAGAGTAACTACATAGGGTCTTGGGCCGATCTAGGGTTGGAAATCCTATGACCCTATGCACTATCTTCTTTTTTATTTTGACTAGCCCTCCTTCCAACCACAAACAACCATTGTGTATTCTACTCAAGACAATCCTTATCCATTCTATTTTGAAACCTGTGGGATAAACTAGGGCATCAGTTAAACCCTTCTTCTCAACTATTTGAAATTCATCTTTGAGTATTTTGTTATCACATAGTTTTTCATAGGCTTGGAATATCTCAAGATCACCTATAGCCCCTATCTTGTAGTTGTAACATTTACTCACATCCTACACCATTACGACCTTTCGTGGAATAATAGACAATGCGCTAGTAGGGTTATTTTTGTAGGCAACTTTCTAGATTGGCCTAAAATTGGGTTGCTTAACCTCATTACTAACTAAATAGACCTCATAACCTTCCTTATCCTTTGGGTTCTTGGAACTAGATGCCATTATACCAATCTAGGGTTTCAAAAGTTTAAACTTTAAAAATTGCATAGCTTGGCACTTGATGAATACCTTAGATTGACAAAAATGATGCTGAATCATTGTTGCAATCGATGTAAATGGCTTCAAGGTTGTTCTTTGATCTCTTCTACACTCTCCTCATCTTTTCTCTATGTTCAAATGGCATGAAAATGATCAAAAATTGACCTTATACCCTTTAAAATCGAGCATTAAATGCATAATGCGTACAACTGTAAACTTGGCACTTGAAGGTTTTAACATGGCTTGGCTTCCATTGCTTTTCTTTCACTCAGCTTCCATTAACATTTTTCAACTTAGCACCAACCATCAACTTGATTGCTACTAGAAATTTGACATGCACTGGAACTTTACTTGGCATTTGAGGACAACTTGGCAGTATTTGCAAAAACTTCAAATTTTGACTTGGCATCTTTGCTCATTCTGATTTCTTCTTTGCAGTAATTCTTTGTCTTGGGACTGATGCATGATATAACTTTGTATATCAGTCCCATACACTTATTCATATTTAGATGGATGAAGTGTGATCACTTGACCTCTTGGGTGAAGTGATCCCTCCATTTGATGTGTTGTACTCATCTTTCTTCTTCCAAATCTTGTTCATTTGCCCTCTAATTTGTTCAGCATCTACCTTCTCTTTTCCTTTGTTGACTTTTTACTTGGGTGCCTTTGACTTTGTTGGGAAATTCTTGCTGATATGACCAGTCTTCAAGAAACTAAAACATGTGGTTTGGCTTAATGTCCATTTGCTGTAGTTCCCTCTAAAATGTGTCCTTATGTAGTTTTCAGGAATGTGTCCATATTCTTGATAGTAGTGATAGCTATACCTGGTGTTATAGTCCCAATTGTAGTGATGACCATAGTTGCCTTCTCTTGTTGCCTAATTTGATGTCCACACAAGCTTTGACCTGCACTCAAAAGCTCTATGTCCATATTTCTTGCAGCTATAATAGTTACCATCAAATCTTGGTGTTCTTATAGTTCTAGCCCTACATTCATGTGTCAGATGTCCTTGCTTCTTGCACTTATGACAGTATCTTCCATTCTTAGGCTTATCATGTTGATGGGCATTCTTGCTCCTACATACATTAGAAGTATGTCCCTTTTTACCACAAAAATGACAAGTGGGTTTAGTGTTCTTACCTTTTTTACTCCTTTGATCAGCACTCTTTGATGATTCACCTTCTTTAGTTTTGGTGAAACCTAATCCTGATGTGTCATTGTTGGATGTTGGTGATTTCAGTAGTTTCTCAAAGTGCTTGATGGCTTCACTTGATTTGTTGAAGCTTTTTTCTATCTCCTTCTCTCTCCTCAATTCATTCTACAATTGTTCATTTTACATTCTCAAGGTGGATATCTCAATGTCCTTCATATTTAGC
This sequence comes from Cupressus sempervirens, assembly GCA_028749045.1. NCBI lineage: Eukaryota > Viridiplantae > Streptophyta > Pinopsida > Cupressales > Cupressaceae > Cupressus > Cupressus sempervirens. The sequence continues at coordinate 734,573,888 of CM053786.1, forward strand.
TCAAGATGAGCATTCATCATTTGGCTAAGGGTATCTAACTACATGTTGGAGACTTTTTCAAGCTTTGTGGACTTTTTCTCCAGTCTGTTTGCAAGGTTTCTTTTGTCATCCTCAAGCATGGCCCTATCCTCAATGGCTCTTTTCTTCTATTTAGTTATTTCACATAGCATCATTGCTTGTGACTCTTGCTCAATTTTAAGAGATCTTATCTCTTCTACTTGAGCTCTATTCTTCTCCATCAATTCAGCTATTACTACATCAAATTCCTTGGAATCTCCATTTACAAACACTTGTGTGGTATCAATCTCCTTGTAGTGTGTGTCATTTTCAGCTATGACTATATTCTTCCTTTTCTTCAAGGATTTTATCAATTCTCCTCTGGCTTGCTCCAAGTTGTGTAGGGTGAGTTGTACATCAATCACCTAATTCTCTATAATCTTCCCAAGTTTGAAGATTTCCATATTTAGATCTTTTCTCTAAGTTGTTAGGCTTCTCCTTGTGAGAACCTTGCTCTGATACCAATTGTTGGAATATTCAAATGGGAAGAGGGGGGGGGGGAGGTTGAATTAGAAGTAACACACTTTAACCTTTTTTGATCCTTTAAAACAAATAACTGAAAGTAAACTACATGCATGTAAACATATCAAATAACCATAAAGTAAACAAATGCATCAACACACATAACTCCAAAATTTGGTAACCCAGAAACCCTCTAGAAATAAGAAGGTAAAACTGGGGTGGGGATGATACCCACAAAATCACTGCAACAATAATTGTTTGACCATTTCTGATGGTTTACCCTATTAAAGGCTTTACACTATCTCAATAGTGACCTAGTTAAATGATTTAAAAAACTTTACATGAAGTGTCACCCTATTAAAGGATTTAATCTCCTCTTCAAAGGATCTACAAAATAGTTGTTAAGCTAACCTATCATCATATCATTTTCACTATCTAATACAATTGCTCTAAAGTATTAGAAATCTTTGACCTGATTGCTTACAATCTTTAATTGCTAATTTTAGGCACTGGTTCTACTCATTTTGATGTGATCCTTGCTTGATCTAATATTTGAACATAGCCCTTGTTCTATTATGACCAACTAGATATGTAATTGCTACTCAATTCACTAAGTCTTTGATACCCTTGTCACTTGCCCTGTTCTGCAATTTTGCTATCTGCTTAGCAACTTCCTTGGAAACTCCTTCAGCAACTCCTTTTTTTCAACTCATAATTATGGGGTCTAAGCCTCCTTATAAA